>CM032157.1:16024847-16211198 GCA_018901935.1 Pugionium cornutum | reverse complement strand
GTTTGCCCTCTGAGGTGTTTGAGAGTCTCATGATCAGTGTGGATCACAAACTCCTTGGACAGCAAGTAATGCTGCCAAGTCTCCAATGCCCGGACAAGGGCATAAAGCTCCTTGTCATAAGTGGGGTAGTTCAGTGAGGCACCACCTAGCTTCTCACTGAAGTATGCCACTGGTCTCCCTCCTTGGGTTAGTACTGCTCCTATGCCTATTCTAGAGGCATCACACTCCACTTCAAACGTCTTGTTGAAGTCGGGCAGGACTAGCACTGGTGCATGTGTAAGGCTGTCCTTCAAGGCCTGGAATGCCTTCTCCTGAGCTTCTCTGATGAGGACATCAGGTCGTACATCCAGCCAGGAGACCAGACTGGCAGACCAGGAAGCTTGCCCGAGACAGCCGGACCATCTGGCACGCCTGCCGGCCCAAGCAGTACCGCCGGACCCTCGACCACAAGGACCAGAGCAACCAGCATTGCCGGCGGAGAGGCCCAAGCTTCCGGCACATTTGGTGGCGACGTGGATGACACCGCCGGTCCCTCTAGTGATGCCGCCAACTCTGGGCTGGTCCTGAAGGCATTCCGGCCAGTAACAACCGATCCAGCCGAGTACACGCGCATCTCCACTTCTACACAAGAGGACTCGGACCAAATGAGCTACCAGCTCCAGGACATGCACCTAGAGAAAGTCTCTACACCAGTGGTACCTCAAGGAGCAATGACAAGAAGCAGATCAAGGGCACTCTTCCACAAATTCAGCTTATGGGTTGACAAGCTCTTAGAAGAAGATCGACTAAGGACAATGGGCCAGAAGTGCAAGGAAGAGTCCAAAGGCTTCTCAACAACACAAGGAACATCAGAGACTTGGGCTTTAGTGGCAAGAGAGGTCAGGGCCCAAAGATTCCTAACCCTACTCCAAGTCGAAGACTAGGAGCAAGGCGCGTGCATGCCACAAGGACGGCCACCTTCCATTTCTTGGCCATGAGGTAAGTTAAGGTAAGTTTCAATTCGAATATATGCCTCTTTCTATTTTGCAGGGTAGGATCTAGAATATTTACTTTATTGAGTCAAAGACATTTTAGGAATAGGTCGTTTTTTCGATTATACACTTTTGTATCTTTTCCTTTGTGCATTTTTGTAAGTTTTCCTTTTCTTTATTTGAGTTGACCCTAAAAGGTCAAGCTGTCGAGCATATTAATAAGGCTCCTTCCAGCATTGTAGTTTGACAACCTTTTTGATATTAATAAAGATAGAAATTTTTCCCCAACAAGTTTTCTCTCAAGAATCTTGTGCGCTTAGAATCTAGTTGAGACCAGCCCTCCTAGCTCTAAGTTTGTGATTTATCACGAGGTTCATCACCCCCCGTATGGTTCACTTCACTCTTCCATCTTTTACCAACCAGAAAACCCCTATCCAGAAGCTTAAGGTTGAGTTTCTCACCTAATCTTCTACAAACAGCCCATGCGCATCCAAGCCTTGAATCGAGGCTTGTACCATTTTGGTATCAGAGCTTAAAGCTCCTAAACCAGGTTGTTTCTATCCTTTAACTTGTTTTGTTTCTTGTTCTTGCATTAGTTTAAGTTTCATTCAAGAAAATCAAAAAAATAACACCTAAGTTCATACCGAGTGCATCTAGTTCCTACGTGCATCACTAGGTTCTAGAATCATTCTTGCATTGCTATTTTCTACTTTCCTTTTTGTTAGAATCATATTTCTATTATTTTTAAAGTTAAATTAAAAGAAAAGAAAAAGAAAATAGGAAAAATACCTAAAGGATTCGAATTGGACAGCTAGCAATAGTTGTCAAGAAAGTTTCCTTTTATTCAAATCTTCATATCTTTGAATTTTCCATTTCTCAGATTTTTTCCTTTTGCATTTTTTTCAAATCCCCTCATAAAAGAAAACCCTCCTAATAATTTAGGAGCAGCATAACTCGTCTTCTTTCCTTGTAGTACGCAATGGCAGAAGAAAATAGAGAAGCAACCAAAGCCATGATGGCCATGTTCACCACCCTCCAAACGCAACTCGCATCCATAGGCGAGAGATTGGAGCGCGTGGAGAGGCCTGTGAGATTCCAGGCCATAAGGCACGTGAGAGCTGAGCAAGACCGTGCTGAGGGTCTTGAGCACCTTAGGACATGGCACAAACAGGAGGAGCCCCAGCCAGATGGAGATGAGGACACACAACCTCATAACTATCACCATAGGCCGAGAGGACCTCCGTGGCAACCAGAGGTAGAAGATGATGGCTTCGAGCCATATGGTCTTCACCAGAGACCAAGGATGCCTCCTATACATCATGAGGATGGAGATGAACACGCCTACAACCGGGTAACTCATCCTGATGTTAAGCTAACTCCTCCAAGTTTTGCAGGAAAAGTAGACCCCGAGGCTTACCTAGATTGGGAGAGAAGAATGGATCGTATCTTTGATCATTACAATCAACCAGGGCCTAGGAGAGTCTCAATGGCAGTAGCACAACTAACGGACAATGCCCTCATCTGGTGGGATCGTGAGGTATCTGACAGAAGGAGGACGAGAATGAGGCCCATAGACTCATGGGTCGACATGAAAGACCTCATGCGACAAAGGTTTGTTCCACCTTACTTTCATAGAGATTTGCAACGTCGTTTTCGTACTCTTAAGCAGGGTACCAGATCAGTAGAGGAGTACTATGAAGAGTTCGAGAAGCTAAGGTACAGGCTGGAGCTCAATGATGATGAAGAAGCGTTGATGGCACAGTTCTTGGATGGACTCCAAGAGAGAATCAGCCGCAAGGTGTAAAGGCAAATCTACAATGACTTCAAAGAATTGGTCCACCTATTTTTCCAGGCTGAGCAGCACATCAAACGTAAGAGCCAAGACATCCGCAGCAAGCCTGAGACACATTGGGCACCAAGCAACATGCCCAAGACCGTAGACAAAGGGAAGAGCATAGAGATCGAGTCAAGGTTCAAGAGCAAGCCTCCTGAACCAACCCGTGACCAGAAAGAGCCTGGTAAGTCTTCTAACCCTCAAAGATCACATGACATCACTTGTTTCAAGTGTAGGGGTCGTGGACACATCTCAAGGGAGTGCCCAAACAACCGGGTCATGTTGATTACGGAGGCTGGAGAATATGAGTCCCAAGATGAAGAGGACTATGAACCAGAAGAGGAGTATGGTGACATTCAGTACCCTGATGTGGGGGAAGTGCTGGTCACTAGACGCATTCTCAGTGCAATGGTGGATCCTTCAGAGACCATCCAAAGGGAGAATATCTTCCACAGCCATTGCACCATCAAGGCAAAGGTATGCAACCTCATCATAGATGGTAATTCTTGCACTAACGTTGCTAGTGCATATATGGTTGATAAGCTAGGTCTAGAGAAGACAAGACATCCTCGACCGTATAGACTGAGATGGGTGGATGACAAAGTGGAGCTCAAGATCCATGAGCAAGTCACTATGCCATTCAGTGTGGGCAAGTACCAAGACCAAGTCGTGTGCGACGTGGTGCCCATGCAAGCTGGCCATCTTCTGCTAGGAAGACCATGGTAGTTTGACAAAGAGACCAGGCATGATGGCCGAACACTTCTCTACACTTTTGTGCATGAAAAAAGAAAGGTCAGCTTGGCTCCTCTTACACCTGCACAGGTACACGAGCTACAACTCCAAATGAGTACGGAAAAGAAACTTATCAAGTCTAATTTTCTTATTCAACCAAGCCATGTCCGGAGAGCTTTAGCCTCGAAGGATTTAATGTTACTAATGGTCTTCAAAAAAACTTTTAGTATAGAACAGGAACAGGTAGAGCTACCTCCTGAAGTAGCAACTCTCCTAACCAAGTTCCAGGATGTGTTCCCAGGAGATACCAGCAGGCTTGCCTCCTTTACGTGGCATAGAACACCAAATCGACCTAGTGCCCGGAGCAGCCCTATCCAACCGGCCAGCCTACCGGATTAGTCCAGAGGAGTCCAAGGAGCTTGAGAAGCAAGTCAAGGAGCTCCTGGAGAAAGGCTATGTTCGAGAGAGCCTCAGTCCATGTGTCGTGCCAGTGCTACTAGTGCCCAAGAAAGATGGGACTTGGCGAATGTGCGTGGACTGCCGAGCAATCAACAACATCACAGTCAAGTACCGGCATCCAATACCACGGCTGGATGACATGCTAGATGAGCTGAGTGGAGCCACGGTCTTCTCCAAGATAGACCTCACGAGTGGATACCACCAGGTCAGGAGGAAGGAAGGTGATGAATGGAAGACAGCTTTCAAGACAAAGCAATGGCTCTACGAGTGGAAAGTCATGCCATTCGGCTTGACTAATGCCCCTAGCACCGTCATGCGCCTTATGAACCAAGTACTTAGGGCGTAAATCAATAAGTTCATTGTAATTTATTTCGATGACATATTAGTTTATAGTAAATGCTTAAGGGATCACCTCACACATCTTGAATTGGTGCTTAAAACCCTTCGACAAGAAGAGCTTTACGCCACTCTTAAGAAGTGCATCTTTTGTACTGATAAACTTGTCTTCTTAGGTTTTGTTGTAAGTTCACAGGACCTACAGGTTGATGAAGAGAAGATTCGAGCCATACACCAAGCAACATCATCAAAGTGAGGAGCTTCCACGGACTGGCCAGCTTCTACAGGAGATTCGTGCCCAACTTCAGCAGTATTGTCTCACCATTGACGACAGTAGTGAAGAAGAACGTGGGATTCAGCTGGGGAGAAGCTCAGGAGAAAGCATTCCATGCCTTGAAGAACAGCCTTACACATGCACCAGTGCTAGTCCTGCCCGACTTCAACAAGACGTTTGAAGTAGAGTGTGATGCCTCTGGAATAGGCATAGGAGCAGTGCTAACCCAAGGAGGGAAGCTAGTGGCATACTTCAGTGAGAAGCTAGGTGGTGCCTTACTGAACTACCCCACTTACGACAAGGAGCTTTATGCCGTTGTCCGAGCATTGGAGACTTGGCAGCATTACTTGCTGTCCAAGGAGTTTGTGATCCACACTGATCACGAAACTCTCAAACACCTCAGAGGGCAAACCAATCTCAAGAGGAGACATGCCAGGTGGATGGAGTTCATAGAAACCTTCTCGTACGTCATCAAGTACAAGAAGGGCAAAGACAATGTGGTAGCCGATGCACTATCAAGGAGGTTTGCCTTGATATCCACCACGGAGGAAAATGTCCTAGGATTCGAGCACATCAAGGACCTATACAAGGATGATCCTGACTTTGCTGAGAGCTACAAGGAGTGTGGCACAGGGAGTCATGGCAAATTTTACATCCATGAGGGATTCTTGTTCCGAGAGTGAAAGTTGTGCATACCACAAGGATCACTACGAGAGCTTATCATCCGAGAAGCTCATGGAGGACGACTCATGGGCCACTTTGGTGTCGACAAGACTCTAGCAGTGGTAAAGGAACACTTCTACTGGCCACACATCAAAAGCTCAGTAGAAGCCCATTGTGCAAGGTGTATCACTTGCAAAAAGGCGAACTCCCGGGTGCACCCTCACGGGTTGTATCTCCCACTGCCCATACCTACACATCCATGGGTGGACATCTCAATGGACTTCGTTCTAGGTCTGCCCAAGATCAACCACAAAGATGCAATCTTTGTAGTGGTGGACAGATTCTCCAAGATGGCACATTTCATTCCATGTGCCAATGTCAATGATGCCACGCAAACAGCCGAGCTTTTCTTCAGGGAGATAGTACGGTTTCATGGAGTGCCAAGGACCATCGTATCAAACAGGGACACCAAGTTCCTTAGCCATTTCTGTAGGACCCTTTGGAGGAAGCTACACACGAAGCTACTCTTCTCTATCACCTGCCATCCTCAACCGATGGCCAAACTGAAGTTGTCAACAGGACACTATCAACTCTTCTCAGGACTACACTAGGGAAGAACCTCAAGACTTGGGTAGAGTTCCTGCCATTCATAGAGTTTGCTTACAACCGAGCCGTGCACTCAGCAACCAAGAAGACACCATTTGAAGTAGTATACGACTTCAACCCTCTCACCCCATTGGAGCAAACGCCACTGCCACCAGCAGAGATGACCAACCTCAACGGAGCATCCAAGGCGGAATTCATAAGGAATTTACACCAGAAGGTAGCAGAAAACTTGGAGAAGAGGACCGGGCAGTACGTGACTCATGCCAACAAGGGAAGAAAGGAGGTGATCTTTCAACCAGGCGATTGGGTGTGGCTACACCTACGGCAGGAGAGGTTCCCCAACCTAAAGAGTTCCAAGCTAGCACCAAGAGGAGATGGACCATTCAGAGTTTTAGAGAGGATCAACAACAACGCCTACCAGATCGAGCTCCCAAGTGAGTTCAATGTGTCCAACACGTTCAACGTAACTGACTTAGCCCCTTTCCATGTAGATGAACCAGTTTTGAGGTCAAAACCTACTGAAGAGGGAGGGGATGATGAGGACATCAGGTCGTATGTCCAGCCACGAGACCAGACTGGCCGACCAGGAAGCTTGCCCAAGACAGCCGGACCATCTGGCACATCTGCCGGCCGAAGCAGTACCGCCGGACCCTCGACCAATAGGACCAGACTAACCAGCATTACCGGCGGAGAGGCCCAAGCTTTCGGCACACTTGGTGGTGACGTGGATAACACCGCCGGTTCCCTTGGTGATGCCGCCGACTCCGGGATCAACTTGGCCGTGAAGATGTAGCTGTTTAGCACTTATCCTTGAACTACTTGTGAAGTAGTACAAGAAGTGAGTTAGGACCTCGTGGAGACTGTCCAAGCGAAATAGAAGGAAAGGAAGCAGAAAGTTGGACTACCTGAGAAGCCCATTGGGAAGGATCCAACAAGCTTGGATCAAGTGGGAAGGATCCAACAAGCTTGGATCAAGTGGGAAGGATACAAAAAGGCAGTAAAGTGAAGTTCAAGGAATTTTCTTATTCTTGTAAAAGAATAAGGAAAAATAAAAAGAGATATAGAAATCTTATGGAGAAAAAGAATTCGACTCTAGGGTTTTGCACAAAGAAATAAGAATATATAAGGAGGGAGAACAGTGGGACGAATTCAACACTCACAAAAAAGAGCTTTTATTCAAGGGTTTTGGGTTTCTAAGAGAGAGGGCAAAACTAAAGGGATAAAAGGGTTTTGGTGAGGTGCTCCAAGATTGTGTGCAATCTAGTGAACGTGTGAGGCTAGTGTAACAAGTCAAGGGCGTCTTGAGCTTGTTCAAGGTCGTTTTAGGTGAGACTTGAGAGTGCACCTAAAAGATTTTCTAGTAGAGACACGTATTGTAGTAGTCGTTGTATCACTGCTTGACGCAGTTTTCTATTTCTATTAGCTTTTGCATTTTCAATTGGTATCAGAGCGGGCACTTGTCGGGTTATATACAAGTGTGATTCTGGAGAAAAAATGGAAATCTATACAGATCTAGTTAACAGCTCGAGGGTGATACTAGATTCAGCAAACTATGGCTTTTGGAAGACAAGGATGAAGTCCTTGATTCGGGGCATAGATGTGTTAGCCTGGAAGGTTGTTCTTGTTCAATGGGAAGAACCCACGATAAAGAATGAAGAAGGAACTGTAAGTGTGAAACCTGAGGAAGATTGGACAGAGGAGGAACTCAAGAGGTACAAGTTTAACTCAAGGGCGCTTACTGCGATACACTACAGTGTATCAAAGAAAACCTTTGAACGGATTCAAGGGTGTGAAACTGCAAAAGAGGCGCGGGACACTCTACAAACCCATTTTGAAGGAACCAAGAAGGTTTAGAGCTCATGGAAGGATCTACTGGCTTTTAGATTTGAGAATCTGAGGATGGAAGATCACGAGTCTATTTCAGATTTTAGCTCGAAGCTGAGCTCGATGGCACAAGAAGCGTCAACACTTGGTAAGAAATACAAAGATACCAAGTTAGACAAAAAATTTCTAAGGTGCCTGTCGGCAAAATTCATGGCATATAAATCAGCGCTTAGTATATCGCAAAATCTTGACAAAATCAGTTTTGCCGAAGTGGTTGGGATGCTACAAGCTCATGAGTTAGAGCTTGAAGGAGTTAAGAAGCCAAAAAGTTTGGCTTTTAGTGCATCTGCAGCTCAGGCAGGTGAATCTGATGGAGAAGTCTCCATGAGTCTGTTAGTACAAAGGTTTGGTCGTGTACTAAGGAAGATGGAACAAGACGACAATTCAAGAAAATTTGATTCCATCAAGAAGTATGTTGAAGTAGATAAAACAGTAAAGAAACTTGATGTGGAATGCCATGAATGCAAGGGATGGGGTCATTTCGAAGCTGAATGTCCCACTGTTAAGAGAAGAGAGTTAATATGCTTAAAATGCAAAGGTATCGGTCATACTCAGACAGAATGTGTGAACAATCAAAAATCAAGGAGAGAAAACTCTATGTTGGCAGAAGATGACTCAAATGATGCTGCTGAAGATGAAGTGAACAACTTTGTGGGAATCGTTGAACAAGAATCAAATGATGAGGATGACAAAATCGATCTGATAGAAAGCTACAGGGAGATTCGTGAGACACTTATCAGGCTTGGCAGAGAAAATTCAGTCCTAACTAAGGAGAAAAAACAACTTGAAGCACTAGTTGAGTCACTGCAGAGTGATCTTGAAGCTGAAAAGAAGATAAATTAGGAAGGATTGTCAACAACAAGGGAAAAGCTAAGATTGACATTCAACTACGAGCAACTAGAAAAGGAGCTTCAATCTGAAAGAGAGCTATCAACTAGACTCCAATCCGAACTGAATCAGCAACACAAAAAGATCCACATGTTTGCTGGTACTAGACAACTGGATCAGATTTTAAGCTATGGGAGGACCATGAACTCCCACACGGGATTGGGCTACAGTGGAAGAGAGGAGAACTATCATGGAGAAACCCATTTTGTGTCAGCTAATCAGTATTATCAATCTGCTCATGCATCAGAAAGTAGGTCAACACGCATAATTCACTGTTACTTTTGTGGAAAAGCGGGGCATATTAAAGTTTATTGTTACAGATACATGAGAAGAATCAAGAGAATCAGAAGTCAAGGGAGATTCACATGGAATGGTTTGCGAAATCAAATCTGGGTGAAAAATTCTGATCTTCAAGATAAAATGAGTAGAAATGCAGCAGAGAATACGGCAGGGAGTGCATCAAGGAGCACATCAGGCAGTGCATCAAAGAGCACATCAGGGAGTGCATCAGAGGTAAATTATTACAGTAATATGGCTCTGGTTGAAGATAAATATGATGAAATTGGCCCTTGGTACTTTGATAGTGGATGTTCTCGTCACATGACATGTTCAACAAGTAATCTTCGAGAGGTTCAGCAAGTTAAGGGAGAAAAAGTGACATTTGGTGATGGAGGTCGTGGAATCATACAAGGGAAAGGTAAAACATGTAATGGATTACCACAATTGGATAATGTTTATCTTGTTAAAGGTCTCAAAGCCAATTTGATCAGTGTGAGTCAACTCTGCGATAAAGACTAACTGTAGCATTCACTAGTACAGATTTTCAGGCAGTAAATCAGAATGGTGAAAGTGTGATGAAAGGGGTTCGATCTGGAAACAACTGCTATGTGTGGGAGAATTCGATTAAATGCCTCAGTGCAAGGGATGATCTACACTTGTGGCATCAACGATTGGGGCACATAAATGTTCGAAATTTAACTACTCTAATTAAAAATGAGATAGTACGGGGAGTACCTCAAATCAAGGGAGAAGATCGTATGATTTGTGGACCATGCAACAAAGGAAAACAAGTTAAAGTCCAGCATAAGAGGATCACTGACGTTCAAACCAAAGCAGTACTAGAGCTAGTGCATATGGATTTGATGGGACCAATGCAAGTTGAAAGTTTAGGTGGTAAAAAGTACGTCTTCGTGCTTGTGGATGATTACTCCAGGTTTACGTGGGTTCGCTTCATTCGTGAAAAATCAGAAACAGCAGACACTTTCAGGATATGGGCACTCCAATTGATAAATGAGAAGGGAAGCATCAAAAGAGTACAAAGCGATCATGGAGGAGAGTTCCAAAATGATACTATAAAAGTGTTTTGTGAAAATCATGGAATAGCTAATCAATTTTCTGCTCCAAGGACTCCTCAACAGAATGGGGTGGTTAAGAGAAAGAATAGAACACTTCAGGAGATGGCTCGAGCCATGATTCATGGAAATAACGTTCCTGTAAGATTTTGGGCAGAAGCGATCAATACAGCATGCTACGCAGTCAACAGAGTATACATCAGGAAGGGAACAACAAAGACTCCATATGAATTGTGGAAAAGAAAAATACCAAACCTAACTCATTTTCATGTTTAGGATGCAGATATTACATTCTCAATGACAAAGACCATCTGGGAAAATTTGATTCGCGAAGTGACGAAGGGATGTTTCTGGGTTACTCAGCAAGTAGCTATGCTTTTAGAGTCTACAACATGCGATCGTGTGTGATTATGGAATCTATTAATGTGGTGTTTGACGACCAGTCTTTCACGAAGTGGAATGAAGGAATTTCTGACAGTGAAACGGATCAATCAGAAATGAACAGTAAGGAACAAATCACTACAACAGAGGAATTAAGTAGCTCAGAAGATCACAGTAACTCAAACAAAGATCCGGCAGATCAGAGCTCAGATCAACAAGTTCACAGAAATCATTCGTCATCTGATGTCATTGGAAATTTGATGGATGGAAGGAAAACTCGAGGTGTGAAGATCAACTTTAGAGAAATGGTACGTTTCGCTAGCTTTGTCTCAGTTCTTGAACCAAAATCACATGTTCAAGCACTTGAAGATAAATTATGGATTGTTGCGATGGAAGAAGAACTAGAATAGTTTGTGCGAAATGATGTATGGGAGTTGGTTCCTCGACCTGATGGAGTAAATGTGGTTGGCACAAAGTGGATTTTCAAGAACAAGATTGATGAAAATGGAGTTGTGGTACGAAAAAAGGCTCGACTTGTAGCTCAAGGTTACTCTCAAATTGAGGGAGTTGATTTTGAAGAAACCTTTGCTCCAGTGGCTCGTCTTGAGTTTATCAGGCTATTCCTAGGTATGGCATGTATCATGAATTTTACAGTCTATCAGATGGATGTGAAGAGTGCTTTTCTTAACGGGATACTACAAGAAGAGGTATATGTCGAGCAACCTAAAGGGTTCGAAGACCCAGTGAAACTCAATCACCTTTACAAACTGAACAGGGCGCTGTATCGACTGAAGCAGGCCCTGCGTGCATGGTACGAGTGACTGACACAATTTTTAATCACAAAGGGTTACGCCAGGGGAAGTGTGGACGAAACCCTTTTCATTCTGACACAGAATAACCACATCATGATGGTTCAGATTTATGTTGATGATATCATCTTTGGTAGTACATCACAATAGTTGGTGGATCAATTTGTGCAGGATATGACTCAAGAGTTTGAAATGAGTATGGTTGGTGAACTGAAATAATTTCTGGGATTGCAGATTACTCAAAAAGAAGAAGGTATATTCATCTCTCAAAGCACATATGCGAAGAACCTTATAGAAAGGTTCAAGCTTGATCATTGCAAGGAAGTTAATACTCCTATGAGCACTACGCTCAAACTGTCAAGAGATGCTGAAGGAAAGGTGGTTGATGCAAAATCGTACAGAGGCATGATTGGTAGTCTTCTGTACCTTACTGCTAGCCGGCCAGATTTATGCTTGAGTGTTGGCATATGTGCAAGATATCAGGCTGTACCAAAGCAGTCACATCTAGAGGCAGTAAAGAGGATCATCAAGTACGTCAAAGGGACAACCAACCATGGTATCTGGTATTCTAAAGGGTCGAACAAAAACCTGGTGGGATACTGTGATGCTGACTAGGCAGGAAGTGTGGATTACAGAAAAAGCACGAGCGGAGGTTGTTTCTTTCTTGGAAACAATCTAATCTCATGGATGAGCAAAAAGCATAATTCTGTGTCACTCTCTATAGCAGAGGTAGAATTTATTGCCTTGGGTAGTTGTTGCTCACAACTTTTATGGATGAAGCAAATGTCTGCAGATTATCAAATTGATTCAGGTCCCCTCCTAGTTCACTACGACAACAAAAGTGCTATCAGTATATCAAGGAATCCGGTACAGCACTCGCGCACAAAACACATCGATATTTGACACCACTTTATCTGCGATTTAGTGGAGGAGAAACAGGTAGTGGTTGAACACATTGTCACCAATTTGCAACTGGCTGATTTATTTACAAAACCATTAGATTTTACTCGTTTTATCACATTAAGGAATGCAGTTGGTGTTTGCATAATATGACTCTGCTTCAAAGCCTGTAGGACTGGACTGTGTGCTGATCAAGAATCATATAAAGTTTTGATTTAGTTTGGATCACTCGCTTTGTGAAAAAGAGCTACCTATCATGTCGTCATCTTTGACTCTCAGTACAGGTTTCATGGAGTGACGTATCATCAAGCTGCTCCTGAGAAATCAAGGGATGGAGCTGTCTCACGTGCTGTTACAAAAAAAAGGGCAGAAAAATCGAAGCAAAGAAAAATCTGGATAACAAAAATTAAAGAAAACAAGAAAAAGAAAATCAAACACGAGAACACAAAGCTCAAACTGTGTATCTCAGTCTTGTGTCACTCCTTGAACAAAGGTTGAAAACTGACTCAGTGCATGATAAAGACATGATAGTGTGAAAGCTAGTCACAGCAGCAGTGACCACCAGACATTACGAATCAGGCCAAGCAGAGTATGTTATCTTGATCTGATACAAAATCGGTTAGAGTCATGTTGAGCAATCTCGTTGTATACTTGTGTGGCATATTCTTGCTTTATTTTTTCCTGTTTGATTCAGTCACCAGTTGCTTGGTGATGTATGTGACAACCACGCCAGTTGGTTCCCCATAGCGTTGGATATTGTTTATGGTTGTTGTTCTCTTGTGTTGTGCTTGAGGCTGTACTACTAATCTGTTGTTAAGTGGTTGATACAGTGAGCTTGTGAGGAGGATCTTTTTCATTAGTTGATACAGTGAGCTGGTTAAGGAGTCTTGATGCAATGGTTAACCTTGTGTCTGAAGGAGGCAAGCAGTCTTCGGCTGAGTTTTGTGACGGGCTTGTTAACATTGTTGCTGCACTATCAGCTCTTGGTGATGTTGTTCGTCAGCTTCAACATGCCTTCAGAGGTATTGTGTTTTTTTAACTTATGTGCTCACAAGCAGGGGGAGAAGAGGATCTTAGTACTGATTCAGAGTCATTTTGATAGTATACCAGTTTGTGTTAAACCAAGTTTTTTGGACTCTCATTGTGGTAGCAGTTAAGATGACTAGAGTTTTTCTATAAGTGTCTGCTATGATAACTAAGATGGCTAGAATCATGGGGGAGATTTGTTTTTATAAACAGGACCTTGGGACTGAGTCTGAATCATTTTAGTAAGGATCTTAAGGATGCGCATGTGTTGATGTGAAACTGTTTGTGTGGTTGTTGTGCAGTTAGATCGAGTTCTGTGAATGTCTGACTAAGGCTAGAATCGTGGGGGAGAATGGTTGGTTGTCTCTTTTGTTAGGACTAGAATCGTGGGGGAGACTTCTTTTTTTTGTGACCAACTCATATATCTCTCCGAACAGTTATTTTTTTTTACTAACATAAATTTGAGATCAAATCAATTCGTGGCTATTGTTTCTCTGTTTTTCGTGTGTGGTGTGAAATCCTCTGTTCAGGTGCTTGTAAGACACATAAGTTAAAAAGGGGGAGATTGAAGATGTAGCTGTTTGGCACTTATCCTTGAACTACTTGTGAAGTAGTACAAGCAGTGAGTCAGGACCTCATGGAGACTGTCCAAGCGAAATAGAAAGAAAGGAAGCAGAAAGTTGGACTACGTGAGAAGCCCATTGGGAAGGATCCAACAAGCTTGGATCAAGTGGGAAGGATACAAAAAGGCAGTAAAGTGAAGTTCAAGGAATTTTCCTATTCTTGTAAAAGAATAAGGAAACTTGCAATAAAAAGAGATATGGAAATCTTATGGAGAAAAGGGATTCGACTCTAGGGTTTTGCACAAAGAAATAAGAATATATAAGGAGCGAGAACAGTGGGACGAATTCAACACTCACAAAAGAGAGCTTTTATTCAAGGGTTTTGGGTTTCTAAGAGAGAGGGCAAAACTAAAGGGATAAAAGGGTTTTGGTGAGGTGCTCCAAGATTGTGTGCAATCTAGTGAACGTGTGAGGCTAGTGTAACAAGTCAAGGGCGTCTTGAGCTTGTTCAAGGTCGTTTTAGGTGAGACTTGAGAGTGCACCTAAAAGATTTTCTAGTAGAGACACGTATTGTAGTAGTCGTTGTATCACTGCTTGACGCAGTTTTCTATTTCTATTAGCTTTTGCATTTTCAGGCCGGTCCTGAAGGTATTCCGGCCAGTACCTCGCACAATCCAGCCGGTACAGCCAATCCAGAGCCGAGTGCACGAGCATTTTAACTTCTACACAAGGAAACTCGGACGAGATAAGCTATCAGCTTCAGGACATACATCTAGAGGAAGTCTCCACACCAGTAGTGCCACCAGGAGCAATGACAAGGAGCAGATCAAGAGCACTCTTCCACAAGTTCAGCTTATGGGTCGGCAAGCTCCTAGAGGAAGATCAACTAAGGGCAATGGTCCAGAATTGCAAAGAAGAGTCCAAAGGCTTCTCAACAATAAAAGGGACATCATAGACTTGGGCTTTAGTGGTAAGAGAGGTCAGGGCCCAAAGATTCCTAACCCTACTCCAAGTCGAAGACTAGGAGCAAGGCGCGTGCATGCCACAAGGACGGCCACCTTCCATTTCTTGGCCGTTAGGTAAGTAAGGTAAGTTTCAATTCGAATATATGCCTCTTTCTGTTTTGTAGGGTAGCATCTAGATTCTTTACATTTTTGAGTAAAGAACATTTTAGGAATACGTCCTTTTGCGGTTATACACTTTTGTATCTTTTCTATTTGTGCACTTTTGTAAACTTTCCTTTTGTTTATTTGAGTCGACCCAGGAAGGTCAAGCTGTCGAGCATATTAATAAGGCTCCTTCCAGCATTGTAGTTCGACAACCTTTTTGCTAATCAATAAAGATCGAATTTTCTTACAAGTTTTCTCTCAAGAATCTTGTGCGCTTAGAACCTAGTTGAGACCAGCCCTCCTAGCTCTAAGTTTGTGATTTATCACGAGGTTCATCACCCCTCGTGTGGTTCACTTCACCCATCCATCAAATACCAACCCAAAAACCCCTATCCAAGAAGTCTAAGGTCGAGTTTCTCACGTAACCTTCTCCAAACAGCCCACGTGCATATAAGCCTTGAATCGAGACTTGTATCACTTGGGCTTTAGTGGCAAGAGAGGTCAGGGCCTAAAGATTCCTAACCCTACTCCAAGTCGAAAACTAGGAGCAAAGCGCGTGCATGCCACAAGGATGGCCACCTTCCATTTCTTGGCCGTGAGATAAGAAAGGTAAGTTTTTAATTCAAATATATGCCTCTTTCTGTTTTGCAGGGTAGGATCTAGATTGTTTACATTTTTGACTCAAAGAAATTTTAGGAATAGGTCTTTTTTCGGTTATGCACTTTTGTACATTTTCCATTTGTGCACTTTTGTATACTTTCCTTTTCTTTCTTTGAGTCGACCCTAGAAGGTCAAACTGTCGAGCATATTAATATGGATCCTTCCAGCATTGTAGTTTGACAACCTTTTTGATATTAATAAAGTAGAACTTTTTTCCTACAAGCTTTCTCTCAAAAGAGACTTGTGCGCTTAGAACCTAGTTGAGACCAACCCTCCTAGCTCTAAGTTTGTAATTTATCACGAGTTTCATCACCCCTCGTGTGGTTCACTTCACCCTTCCATAAAATACCAACCCAAAAACCCCTATCCAAGAAGTCTAAGGTCGAGTTTCTCACCTAACCTTCTCCAAACAGCCCACGCGCATATAAGCCTTGAATCGAGGCTTGTATCACCTCTTCATTCTGAAACAAAACACCCACCTCATGATGGCAAAAATCTATGTTGATGATATCATTTTTGGTGGTACATGTCAACAATTGTTGAATCAATTTGTGCAGGATATGACTCAAGAATTTGAAATGAGCACGGTTGGTGAACTAAAATACTTTCTGGGATTGCAGATCACTCAGACAAAAGAAGGCATATTCATCTCTCAAAGCATGTATGCCAAGAACTTATACAAAGTTTCAAGCTTGATCATTGCAAAGAAGCAAATACTCTTATGAGGACAACGCTTAAACTATCAAGAGATATTGAAGGAAAGGAGATTGATGCAAAAGTGTACAGAGGGATGATTGGTAGTCTTCTGTACCATACTGCTAGCAGACCAGATTTATGTTTAAGTGTCGGCATCTATGCAAGATATCAGGCCTCACCAAAGCAATCTTATCTAGAAGCAGTAAAGAGAATCATTAAGTATGTCAAAGGGACGACCAACCTTGGTATTTGGTATTCTAAAGGTTCAAACAAAAATTTAATTGGATATTGTGATGCTGACTGGACAGGAAGTATGGATGATAGGAAAAGCATGAGTGGAGGTTGTTTCTTTCTTGGAAACAATCTAATCGCATGGAAGAGCAAATACCATAGTTCTGTGTCACTCTCTACAGCAGAGGCAGAATATATCGCATTGGATAGTTGTTGCTCACAACTTCTATGGATGAAGCAAATGTCTGCAAATTATCAAATTGATTCAGATCTCCTCCTAGTTCACTACGACAACAAATCCGCTACATCACTCACGCATAAAACACATCGATATTCGTCATCACTTTATCTGCAATATAGTGGAGGAGAAACAGGTAGTGGTTGAACACATTGTCACTGATTTTCAACTGGCTGATTTATTTATAGAACCATTAGATTTTACTAGTTTTATCACATTAAGAAATGCATTTGGTGTTTGCGAGATATGACTCTACTCTAAAACCTGTAGGACTGGACTGTGTGCTGATCAAGAAGCATAGAAATTTTTTTTTTAGTTTGGATCACTCACTTTGTAAAAAAGAGCTACCTATCATGTCGTCATCTCTAACTCTCAGTACAGGTTTCATGGAGTGACGTATCATAGAGTTTCTCCTAAGAAATCAAGTGATGGTGTCGTCTCACGTGCTGTTACAAAAAAAGGCTGAAAAAAGAAGCAAAAAAAAAATCAAGAGAACAAAAGAAAAGAAAACAAGAAAAAGAAAGTCAAACAAGAGAATACAAAGCTCAAACTGTGTATCTCAGTCTTTTGTCACTCCTTGAACAAAGATTGAAAACTGACTCAGTGCATGATAAATACATGATAGTGTGAAAGCTATTCACGGCAGCAGTGACCACCAGACATTACGAATCAGGCCAAGCAGGGTATGGTATCTTTATCTAGTACAAAATCGTTTAGAGTCATGTTGAGCAACCTCGTTGTATACTTGTGTGGCATATTCTTGCTTTATTTTTTTCTCTTTGATTGATTCACCAGTTGCTTGGTGATGTATGTGACAACCACGCCAGTTGGTTCCCCATAGCATTGGATATTGTATGTGGTTGTTGTTCTCTTGTGTTGTGCTTGAGGTTGTATTACAAATATGTTGTTAAGTTGTTGATACAGTGCGCTTGTGAGGAGGATCTTTTTCATTGATTGATACAATGAGTTTGTTAAGGAGTCTTGATGCAATGGCTGACCTTATGACTGAAGGAGGCAAGCAGACTTGGGATGAGTTTCGGTACAATTGTTCCTCAGCTTTATAGTGGTGTGTCTTGACTCATTAAGTTGGGCTCTATTCGTGTTCCCACTGGACCTGCTTCTACTACTGCAGTTTGTGACGCACTATCAGCTCTTGGTGATGTTGTTCGTCAGCTTCAACATGCCTTCAAAGGTATTGTGTTCATGCTCAGTTTCTCTTGTGTTTTAACTACTATCTTGTTTTTAACTTATGTGCTCACAAGCAGGGGGAGAAGAGGATGTTTGTACTGATTTTGAGTCATTCTGATAGTGTACCAGAGTGTGTTAAAACAAGTTTTTTTTTGAACTCTCATTGTTGTAGGAGTTAGGATGACTAGACTTTTTCTGTAAGTGTTTACTATGATAACTAAGATGGCTAGAATCATGGGGAAGATTTTTGGTCATGGAGGAGATTTGTGCTTATAAACAACTCATGTCGTTCTCTAAACCAAGTATTTTGGATATCTCTAAAAGAACTTGAATTTTCATGATTATCTCGATTGAAACTTTGTGGTTGTTGTTTGGTATGTGCTTTGTTCTTGTGTTTTCTTGGTATGAGTCTTCTGTTCAGGTGCTTGTGAGGCACACAAGTGAAAAAGGGGGAGATTGAATATACAGTAGGTTGCAAACATCCTTGAGCTAATTGGGAAGTAGTACAAGAGAGTGAGTGAAGACATCATGCAATGATATAGAGAAAAAGGAAAAAGCTGGATTTCGTGAAACCCATCTAGAATGACCTAACAAGCCTGGATTAAGAAGAGAAGTGTGCAAAAAAAGGAAGCAAATTCGAGTCTTAAAGGAGGTTCTTATTCTTGTGCAAAGAATAAGGAAACTTTACAATAAAAGGAAATATGAGAATTATGAAAAAAAAGGAAGTTGTATATAGGGTTTTGCACGAAGCAACAAGAATAAATAAAGAGACAGAACATTGTGGTAACTCAACACTCACAAGAGAGAGCTTTTATTCAAGGGTTTTGAGTTTTTAAGAGAGAAAGCAAAACTAAAGGGGTAAAAGGTTTTGGGTTTGTAAGAAAGAAGGCAAAACTAAAGGGGTAAAAGGATTTTGGTAAGGTGTTCCAAGATTGTGTGCAATCTTGTGAACATGTGAGGCTAGTGTAACAAGTCAATGGCGTCTTGAACTTGTTCATGGTCATTTTAGATGAGACTTGAGAGTACACCTAGAAGATTTTCTAGTAAAGACACGTATTGTATTAGTCGTTCTATCACTGGTTGACGCAGTTTTCTATTTCTATTAGTTTTTGCATTTTCAATGTCCTCGGGTACATCATTCATCCTCACCGTCCAGAAAGATGCTCAAAGTTATCCAGGTGTTCCATGGAATGAGCGCTCATTTGGATGGCCAAGAAACGATTGTTATCACCATGTTGATGAGAGTTGACATTATCTCCCTATCGTTTGACAACTCACGAAGGTGGTCTTATCCCCATTCTTGTTCCATTTGTGATAGGCTCATCAAAATTCCCTATCCCCGTCTCTTCTCTAGGAGGATGGCTGTGTACTCTAGGTTATTTTCCAACACCTTCAGCCTCATTCTCCTCATACCTTTGGTTGGGTGGACTTTTCATTCTTGATCTTTTCAAGTGCGACTTTTTTTCTCATTGTGCAAGTCCTTGCCTTTCCCTTTTTTAAGTTGATTTCCCGAGCTCTACAATCCAGAGACCAAAGGAATTCGCAATATAGCTAGTAAAACTTACAATTCGATAGAATACAAATTTTATTGCCCATTGCATTTTCTCCAACCACGGTGCCACCAACTTGAGGAAGCTAACGACTTCATACATTCTAATTTTACCTTCACTTGTGAGTATTTATCCAATTACGAGTGTAAACTTTACAATCTATTAAACGATAATCTCAGACCGCAACTTCATGGTTACACATAAGTATTAATAAATAAGGAAGATGCTCACTAAGAAAGACATTATTTAAGCAAATCTAGTTGAAGGTAAAATATTGTAATCTAGCAATTATAACAAGCAACAAATACCTAGACAAGACAACTTAAATAAGCAAATAGCAAACTAGAGCAATGATCAAACTAGGCAAATACATATATAAAATATGAGTCATATGGTTTAGCAATTAACTAGAATGGAATGCAGATACGACAATGATGAACTATACTAAGATATGGATCACTAACATAGGCTAATTCTTTACCAAAAGAGAGATCAAGCTAAAATATTATTTACCAATATATCAATCAAAAACAACGTTTAGGTCAACTAAGTTGAATAATCACCCCAACATTAATTTTTATTTACTAGAGAATAAAAGGTAATTAAGAGTTGGTTCAACCATTTTATTAACAGTTTTCGTGTGAAAAAATCTCTACACTGTAGTTGTTGGGAGACTAAGCCTAATTTAACATTGATCGCATTCACAATGAAGGATTAACCAAAACTCTAGTCCCTAAACATTATATCCTAACATTCATCCCATCCTTACATACTAAACATTTAACCCACAGCTGAAATACTCACGCATATCAAAAGAGACCATATAAAGATAGATAATCAAAAGTATAGACATAACTAAATAATAATTAAGAAGTTTTTTTAAGTAATTGGACATGAAATGTGTCAAATCTTAAATACAAATGTAGAAAGACCGAAAAGATACAGTAAAGATGAAAGCTCTTCAAATTACATCAAACTTACATATCCAAAATCTATTTATAGTAAAGAAAAAAAACAAATCGGTTCATTCCGGAATAAAATGGTTGAACCTAAAAATGTGTACAAATTTTGGCTGATCACCACAATACCTTGAATTTAATGTCATGTGACGTCTCCTGATTGGCATTTTGCCCTTCTCACGTTTTTGAATTCGTTTGGCAAGTCACACGAAAATCTTGTCTTAAACAAGTCTTGGACTATAGCCGCTCTGATTGGTTAGATGGCCGATAAAAAATCCAAAAATATGGTTGTGATCCGTTCGCCTGATTGACCAAGTGGCTGATCATGGCTCGCCCAAATTGCACATTTGCTCTGACAGTTGGTCTTGTCAGTCAACCCGACTGACCGGTTGGTCGATCTCAATTTTATTTGATCTTAAACTTCGTTTTTTCTTAATTCCACTTTGATCCTTTCTCCTATCAAGTACCCAAAATTTGTAGAAGTCAAAATTACTTGAGAAAACCAAAAATGCAATGTTTCTACACTATATGAACTTCTGGGTTCTATATGCAAACAAAATACTGAGATTCATAAAAAACTCTAAAAAGTAAAACTAGACCAACGATAAGAAAAAACATGAAATTGATCATCAATTTTTTCCAAAAAAACGTTTCAAAAAATATGTTTTGCTAAAAAAAAACTTAGTTTTGTACAATTTGACTATGAATATTTTCCAAATCACAATTTTCCAAAAAGTTAATTTTCTGCAATTGATCATTAATTTTTATTTCTCACAAATCACACTTGTCGAAAAGTCTGATTTGGAATAATTCATGGTCAATTGCAGAAAACTAACATTTTTTATCACCAAAACAAACTTTTCGAGAAGTTTGCAAAATTTATTCCGGACAAACCAAAATTCTCGAAAAGTCTGATTTGGAAAAAGTTCATGGTCAATTGCAAAAAGCTAACATTTTTGTTATCAAAACTGGGTTTTTTTCTTGACAAATCAGACTTTTCTTTGATAATGAAATACAAAGTAGATATCTCAAAAAAATTATTTTGATAATGAAATACAAAACAGAAATCTCGAGAAGTTTGCGATCTGCAACGAGGAAATCATAGCCAAAACACAAAAACTAATCTTGTATCTTGATAGAATTCCAAAAGTTTGTTTTAACAGATATTAATTATATTTTGAAAAGTTGGAAGCTTTTTAAACTTTTAAGAGCTCGTAACAACCAACGTCAATGGTGGTTGTGCAATGAAAAAGTTGGCAATTTCATAATTATTTGGAAAAGTGTGTTCATAATAATCTTTTTGTATTTAAAAAAAAAACAAAAAGTATAATATAATGGAAAAATTATAAATAGAATTATTGTTAAAGATAAATAAAAATAAAAAGTTAATTTTGTAAAAATAAATGTATATACATTAATGTTGCATTTAAAGATAAATTTTAGGTTACTTTTGCAAATGTTCTTTTTTAAAATTAAATAAGAAAAAATAAGTTACAACAAGACTATTTGTAAGCCAAATATTTGAAACCCTTTTAAAGCCAAATATGTGAAACTCCTTTTAATCCAAATATTTGAAACCCTACCCTAAATTAATCCTACAAATTTCTATACAATGATTAAAGTTTTGGATTTGCACATATTTTAATAAAACCGGTTAGTCCTAAGTGTTTGAATCTTTTTTATCAAACAACATGACAACATTGAATTCTCATGTCTAGATATTCCTCTAACAAGCACTACAGTCCATCACTCTTTTATTAGTGGACTTGAATCCAAGTGTTAATACATGTTTACTTCCTTTGATTTTTCTACGAAATTGATTCACTAACCTTTAATACATGTTCACTTCCTTTAATACATGTTCCTTTAATACACGAAATTGATTCACTTCCTTTAATACATGTTCACTTCCTTTGATGTTTCTACGAAAATGAATCAAAATTCAATCTGTTTAAAGGTTATAGATTGAAAGGTCACACAGTAGCTGTGAAAACACTATTGATTTACTTAAGATATTAGCTTAGGTATTACACACTAAGGCTACTAAATGTTGGCTGAAGGATATTACAAACTAATAATCATATTAAGAAGAGAGTCACTCTCAAATTTAAAAAAAGAGTTGTTTTTATTTGAAAAGTTGAATGATCACGTTTACAAGAGAAAACCCCTATTTATACTGTTAGGAGGCGTAAATAAGAGAAGCCTACATCATTAAAATGGTTGAATTTACAAGGGAAGACTTGACCAAAGAACTTGACTTCATTAACTCTTATTTTTAACTATGAATGTAGACACTCCCCCCCCCCCCCACCCCCCCTTGATGACGCCAATTGAAGTGGACTTCTTTTGATTTTAAGCAACAAATTGGGCTGCTCGTAATGTGATTCATTTGCCTCATTGAAAAACCCAATGGGAGAAAATTTGGATCAGAGAAAAGAGTACAAATGGATCACATATCCATTTGTATGTGGGCTTGTACTAAATTCAGAGTGCTTTTAGGCACTTCTTCATTCAAGCCCAAGTGAATTTTTTGTGCATTCTCCTTGTTGAATAAGCTGCTGATTGGATCTTTTAGTTTCTTAGCCTTAGCTCGGGTTAATGGTTCAGCTGGTACGTAGTGCAAGAGCTTCTTCATGTTCTACTGGTTCATTCCTAGCCATGAGCTTTCTTTTTTTTGTGCTTTCCAAGCTTGCATCATCCCCTTCCTCTTGAAAAGGATTTGACCTCAAATGTGGTTCATCTGCAGTGAAAGGCAAAAGATCACAAACATTGAAGCTTGAACTCACAATATACTTACCTTGAAGATCAATTTTGTAGGCATTGTTGCTGAACTTCTGAGCTATCTTGAAAGGTCCATCAATTCTGGGCTTAAGTTTGGATTTCCTTTTGGAAATCTTTCTTTCCTCAAGTGAATCCACACAAGGTCTCCCACCTCAAACACCATTTCACGTCTTCCTTTGTCGTCATTTCTTGTATATTGTTGGGTTATGCCTCAATATTTTTCCTTGCATTCTCATGGATCTGTTTAACAATCTCAACTTTTCTTTTTCCATCAATACTAGCTCTTTCACTTAAAGGCAAAGGGGTTAGATCCAAACGATATAAGGGATTGAAACCATAAACAATTTGAAAAGGAGAATACTTAGAAGCAGAATGTACATAATGGTTATATGCAAATTCAGCATGTGGTAAACATTTTTTCCCATGTTCTAAGATTTTGTTTGATTAATACACGCAATAAAGTAGACAAAGTTTTATTAACTACTTCAGTTTGACCATCCGTTTGTAGATGTCATGTTGTAGAGAATACCAAATTAGTTCCTAACTTAGACCAAAGAGTTTTCGAAAAGTAACTCAAAAACTTAGTGTCTCTATCATAAACTATGGTCGTAGGTATTCCATGCAAGAGAACTACCTCTTTAAAGAATAGATTAGCTATATGCAATGCATCATTAGTCTTGTGACATGCTATAAAATGAGCCATCTTAGAGAATCTATCAACCACAACAAATATAGAATCCTTTCCAGTCTTAGTCGTAAGAAAACCAACCACAAAGTCCATTGATATGTCAATCCATGCATGAGTAGAAATGGGAAAGAAGTGTACAAACCGTGGGGTTGAACCTTAGACTTAGCATGTTTGCAAGTGACACACCTTGCACAGACTCTTTCTAGGTCTCTCTTCATGTATGGCCAATGGAAATGATCTTGCATTATCTTAAGATTTTTGGTAACTCCAAAATGCCCCATCAGTCTTCCTTCATGACCTTCTCTAACTAACAAGTCTCGAATAGAATAGTTAGGCACACATAATCTATTATCATAAAATAGGAATCCTTCATGCCGATAGTATTTTCCTGAAGCAAACTTTATGCTACCAATGTACATGTTTTTAAATTCAGGATCAGTTTCATATAGCTGTTTAAGTTGTTCAAAACCTAACAACTTAGCATCAAGAGTAGAGATTAAGGCATAACAACTTAGCATCCATGACAATGCATCCACAACATTCTCTTTACCTTTTGTCACAAAAATGTTTTGAGTGCTTCTTGTTCTTGTTCTCACAGCCTTTTAATTTTGCATTTTCTAAACTTTCACCTATGCTTTCCTGTGAAGTTCCATCTATTTTCCTTTGCTCCAACACAAGCTGCTCATGGTACACCTCCTGTGGTGTCATAGGAACAAGTGTGATATTATTACCTTTGTGTTCAAACGAGTGCTGGTTGGTGTAACCATCAAGAGTGACCTTCCGATCAAACCGCCATGGTCTTCCAAGAAGAATGTGGTCAGCCTTCATTTCGCCACACTCATTAAGCCATTACAGCTTATAAGGCTTTGGATGCTTGAACACTTGCAGACCAAACTTGTTTACCATCGTTTCACCAGCCAAATTAGTGCAGCTGCCTCCATCAATAATGATGTTGTAAACCTTTCCATGTACGTCGCATCTTGAGTGAAACAGATTCTCTCTTTGCTCATGTTCTTTGGTTTTGTTTTGTATGCTTAGGGTTCTTGTTACCAATAATTCTCCTGCCATAGGAGGTTCAAGATGCTCTTCTGAAGAATCAGAAAAGACTTCTTCCTCGGATTCTGTTTCACCATTATCCAACATAATCATGATCTTCTTGGTGGTGAATTCATTCGCATAGTGCCCTCTTCCTTTGCATTTGAAACACTTCACATATCTTGTTCTAGTAGATGTAGTAGCTTCAAATTTTCCCTTGACATCTTGAGTGGTTGTTAAAGGTTTGGAATCAACTTTAGCAATCTGCTTTCCTTCCCTTTGGTAGCTAGACTTATTGTTAGCTGCTCTATAGCTTGTCCTAGTATAACTTTTTCTTTTTAGCTGTTGTTCTACCAATATAGCTTTGCGAAACATTTCCTCTAGCTCCACATAATGTTCCAACTCTATTCTATCTTGAATGTCACGGTTAAGTCCTCCTAAAAATCTTGCCATAGTAGCTTCTCTATATTCTGAAATGTTTGCTCTGATCATGATGGTTTCCAACTCCTGCTAATAGCCCTCTTCATTTCGGCTTCCTTGATTGAGTCTCCTTAGATTTTGGTGAAGTTCACTGTGGTAATGGGTGAGCACAAACCTTTTTCTCATTATAGATTTCATCTCAGCCCATGTTTCTACTGCATACTCACCATTACGTCTTCTAGAAGTCCCCAGTTGATCCCACCAGCTGAGTGCATACTCATAAAACTTGGTAGCAGCTACGCGGACTTTATTGAACTCGGAATAATATTGATAATCAAAGACCAACTCGATCTTCTTCTCTCATTCCAGGTAAGTATCTGGATCATTTTTTCCATAAAATGATGGTATCTTAAGTTTAAGAACTCCTAAGGTATCATTAGGCTGACCCTTTTCTTCTTTTACACGCCTAGGCATCCTTTGGGTTCTCCTACTCCATTCACTGCCACGACTATAGTAGGCTTCTGTTTCGTCATCATGGCCATGTCTAAAGGGATTCCTAGTTCTCCTTGGTCCTCCTGCTGGGTTACTATTGTTCTGAATATCATCAAGTCGCAAGTGAATGGCTTCCAGCTCTATTTGTAATGCTTTCTTTATTTTTGCTACTTAAGCCTCCATTAACAAGTTTGGTGCTTATGAAGTTTGATTTTCTCCTGACATAGCTACAAATACACTTAACAAATGTGTTAAAAGTACTTGTTCTAAAAAAACATTTTGATGGAAGATGAAAAGTTGCGAGTGTGTTATTTTCTAATGTTAAAATGCAATGGGTTGGGCTCGATTTGGATGTGATAAATTGATGCAATATTGGATAGAAACAACAATGGAATCATATGAATAGTTTTTTATTAATCAACTGATGCAACTCCATACACAAGTTGATGCAATCTAAGCAGATGGAAATGGAGAGATATAGAGATGAGGGATAGGGATAACTGATCAGAAGTGTGCTCTGATACCAAATGATACGAACCTCCCAAGAAATGCACTTCTGAATGCGGTTGAGATGAACTTTGCAACAGAATGAATCGAAATTCAATATGTTCAAAGGTTATGTATTGGAGGGTCACATAGTAGCTGCATAAACACTACTGATTTACCTAAGATAGTAGTTTAGATATTACACATTAAGGCTACTAAATGTTGACTGAAGGATATTACACACCACCAATCATATTAAAAAGAGAATCACTATCAAACTTAAAAAAAAAAGTTGTTTTATTTTGAAAAGTTGAATGATCAAGTTTACAATAAAAAGCCCATATTTATACTAAGGCATAAATAGGAGGAGCTTACATCATTGAAATGGTTGAATTTACAAGGAAAGACTTGTCCAAAGATCTTGACTTTATTAACTATTATTTTTGACTATAAATATAGACATTCAAGACCAAGTGAATTTGCTGTGAATTCTCCTTGTTGAATGTGAATTCTCTTTGTTGAATATGCTGCTGATTGCCTCTTTTAATTTTTTAGCCTTAACTCGGGTTAATGGTCCACCTAGTAGTGCAAGAGATTCTTTATATTCCACTAGTTCATTTCTAGCAATGAGTTTCCCATTTTGTGTGTTTTCCATGCTCGAATCATGGTATGATTAAGATATTGGTTTGTTGTCCCGTCCAGCCTCGAGGAGGCCTATTAGATTGTGAAAGTCTCACGTTGGAAGTTGTGATATTTTTACACAAATATATAAGGTATATGGGTTATTGCTTTAATTGTCAATTGATTTTCAATTGGATGCAGATGATTACTAATAGTTTCATATCGATCTGTTGTGCTATTATTTAATAGTTTCTCTTTTGAAAACTATACATCATTGTTCCAAATTAGATCTACAATCCTACCGTTAAGTAGACATAAGTATCGGGGCACTTCAGCATACATCATAACAAATTTACGGTTTGATTGAAACAAAAACATACCAATTTCTTTAACTATTTGAATCTTAAGAAATAATGATTGGATTCTTATATTTCATAACCTTGAGTCAAATACATTAACTCGCACATTGCTTAACCTGACTGGACCTAATATTTTAAATAATCTCTAACTTAAGCCAACTCATACTTAATTTAACCTTCAAGAACACATATGTTTATTATGTGAATTATGCATAATTCTCCAGATATTTTATTTCTTTGCATGTCTCTTATGATACTAGCAATGCCACATTTATTCTCTCAAAATCCAATCAACCCCACATTAATTTGAATCCACCTTCCACGAAGCACTAACATTACATTTATGGGTACTTGGACGTGGGATTTCTCCGATTCTCTTGTTATTTCTGAGAAACCGTTTTTGAGATTCTAACTCAACCATATCCACAATCTCTTGTGTTGCGACATGTTGATAAAAAAAGCATGGGTTGTTTCTGGCCTCACAGATTCTCCACAAGAGCCAAGATATCACCCACGTCCTTTTACTGCTCAACATCTCTATCATTCATATTAGCCAGGATTTGAAAAGTCCAAGTTTTAAAAAAATGGAATATGAAAAGATGGATAAGGAAGAAGATCTTCCAAATTTCCTTGTTTTTGTTAGCCATTTCAGCCTAAGGCTACATCTTCCACATTTCCTTGTTTTTGTTAGCCATTTCATCCTACGACTACATCTTCTACATTTCCTTGTTTTTGTTAGCCATTTCATCGTGTTATAAACAACAAGAAGACAATTAGATAAACAAATTTATGATCTTGTGTTGGTGTATTACAAACTGCCTGATCGATCGATTATAAATTAAATTGCTGCACATTAAGTACCTCTTGTCTTTGGTATGATCTTTTGCACACTAAAAAGCTGTAAGATCTAGATCTAAGAAAAACTTACGAAATTTTCACTTGGCTATATGTGGCGAATATCTTTTTCTAAGAGGCTAACTGTAACATCCCAAATTTTAGGTATTTTAAAACCTAATTTGCAAAGAAAGTAACGTGTTAAAAATTTCTGTATTCGTTTAAACAAGATCCGACAGGATAAATAAAATTTATTTTTAAAAGAATCATGAAATATTATGAGTATATTTTCGTGCCCAATAGTAAAAACAAATAATATTAATGTAATAACGGTCATTCTGCAAATAACATAGGGTTCCCTTCTCAACTATATAAAGAGGATCCATGAAATAGAAAAGGTGCAGAGGATTATTAGTAGCGAAGCCCTGTCGAATTATCGCTAGAGCAGCCATCAATCAGCCACTTCGATGGAGAAGCCATCCTAGGCACTTAGAAAAAGACAGAACGCATATTAGATCAATTTTTTGTAGAAACAAGAAACGACTAAACAGAACCGATCCAAAAAATCTGAAACTTAAATGCATATACGACCAGTTTGGATAAAAGTAAGAAACGGAGATCCAAACAGATTCAAAACAATCTAAAAATTGAACGCATATTCTAATTTTCTTTAGAATAAGAAGCAATTTCAAGATGAATAACATACAAATATACATCGCCAAAGTGAGGGCAATTTATCTGGTCAACAAGAAAGAATCTGTAGTCATTGTAACCAGTGGCTAAGATGAACGATGATTTGTGGATTTTAAGTGTATATGCATTAAAAATTCATAATTATGCTTGTTCTAAAATTAGATAATCCGGTGCTTAATAATTGATTGTAATTGAGAAAATTGTTTGGATAATTAGATATTTATTATGTTAATAGTAGATACTTGATTAATTTAAATGAAAAAGAATTGTTAAGTTGTCTCAACGTATGCGGTAAGGCTACGTTAGTGGTATGTTGGTCTATAGCAAAAGTACTCGTGTCTGGTGAGCTGTATTTCGAGATTTTCCTAATATATGCAATGAGGTTGCAGTACTGGTGTGTTAATCTACAACAAAAGTGTCCGTGTATGGTGAGCTGTAGATTGTGATTTTACTAACTTAGACAATGATACTTCGTTAGTGATGTGTTGGTCTACAACAAAAGTGCTCGTGTTTGGTGGACTGTAGATCTTGATTTTCCAGACTTAGGCAATGAGGTTGTGTTAGTGGTGTGTTAATCTACATCAAAAGTGCCCATTTCTGGTGAATTGTAGATACCAATTTTCCTGATGTATGTAATGGGGTTGCGTTAGTGGTGTGTTAATTTACAGAAAAGTGCCCTTGTCTGGTAAGTTGTAGATTTTGATTTTCCTGATGTAGGCAATGAGTCTGTGTTAGTGGTGTGTTGGTATACAACAAAAACGCTCGTGTATGTGACCCGTAGATCTTTATTTTTTTTATGTAGACAATGAGATTGCGTTAGTGGTGTGTTAATATACAATAAAAGTGTTTGTGACTAGTGAGGTGTAGATAGTCATTTTCCTGATGTAGGCAATGATACTGCGTTAGTTGTATGTTGGTCTATAGCAAAAGTGTCCGTGTCTGGTTAGGTAAAGATCATAATTTTCCTGACATAGGCAAAAAAGGTTGAGTTAGTGGTGTTTTACTGATGAGGAATTCAGGTCGTACATCTAGCCAGGAGACCAGACTGGCCGACCAGGAAGCTTGCCCGAGACAGCCGAGCCATCTGACACGTCTGCCGGCCCAAGCGGTACCGCCGGACCCTCGACCAGTAGGACCAGACCGACCAGCATTGCCGACGGAGAGACCCAAGCTTGCGGCACACTTGGTGGTGACGTGGATGACACCGCCGGTCTCCTTGGTGATGCCACAACCTCCAGGATCAACTTGGCTGGTCTTGAAGGCATTCCGGCCAGTACCTCGCACGAGCATTTCTACTTCCACACAAGAAAACTCGGACCAGATAAGCTTCCACCTTCAGGACATGCATCTAGAGGAAGTATCCGCACCAGTAGTGCCACCAGGAGCAATGACAAGGAGCAGATCAAGAGCACTCTTCCACAAGTTCAGCTTATGGGTCGACAAGCTCCTAGAGGAAGATCAACTAAGGGCAATGGGCCAGAAGTGAAAAGAAGAGTCCAAAGGCTTCTCAACAACACAAGGGACATCAGAGACTTGGGCTTTAGTGGCAAGAGAGGTCAGGGCCCAAAGATTCCTAACCCTACTCCAAGTCGAAGACTAGGAGCAAGGCGCGTGCATGCCACAAGGATGGCCACCTTCCATTTCTTGGCCGTGAGGTAAGTAAGGTAAGTTTTCAATAAGAATATTTGTCTCTTTCTGTTTTGTAGGGTAAGATCTAGAATATTTATATTTATTGAGTCAAAGACATTTTAGGAATATTTCCTTTTTTGATTATACACTTTTGTATCTTTTCCTTTTGTGCACTTTTGTAAATTTTCCTTTTCTTATTTGAGTCGACCCTAGAAGGTCAAGCTGTCGAGCATATTAATAAGGCTCCTTCTAGCATTGTAGTTCAACAACCTTTTTGCTAATTAATAAATATCGAATTTTCTTACAATTTTTCTCTCTAAGAATCTTGTGCGCTTAGAACCTAGTTGAGACCAGCCCTCCTAGCTCTAATTTTGTGATTTATCACGAGGTTCATCACCCCTCGTGTGATTCACTTTACCCCTCCATCAAATACCAACCCAAAAACCCCTATCCAGAAAGTCTAAGGTCAAGTTTCTCACCTAACCTTCTCCAAACAGCCCACGCGCATATAAGCCTTGAATCGAGGCTTGTATCATTTTGGTATCAGAGCTTAAAGCTCCTAAACAAGGTTGTTTCTATCCTTTAGCTTGTCTTGTTTCTTCTTCTTGCATTATTTTAAGTTTCATTCCGGAAAATCAAAAAAATAACATCTAAGTTCATACCGAGTGCAACTAGTTCCTACGTGCATCACTAGGTTCTAGAATCTTTCTTGCATTGCTATATTCGACTTTCCTTTTTGTTAGAATCATATTTCTATTATTTTTAAGTTAAATTAAAAGAAAAGAAAAAGAAGAGAAAAGAAAATAGGAAAAATTTCAAAAGATTTCAAATTGGACAGCTAGCAATAGTTGTCAAGAAAATTTCCTTTTAATCAAATCTCCATATTTTCGAATTTTCCATTCCTTAGAACTTTCCTTTTTGCATTTTTCGAATCTCTTTATAAAAGAAAACCCTCCTAATAATTTAGGAGTGTCATAACTTGACTTCTTTCTTTGTAGCACGCAATGGCAGAAGAAAATAGAGAAGCAACCGAAGCCATGATGGCCATGTTCACCACCCTCCAAATGCAACTCGCATCCATAGGCGAGAGGTTGGAGCGCGTGGAGAGGCCAGTGAGATTCTAGGCCATAAGGCACGTGAGAGCTGAGCAAGACCATGCTAAGGGTCCTGAGCACCTTAGGACACGGCACGAACAGGAGGAGCCCCATCCAGATGGAGATGCGGACACACAACCTCATAACTATCACCATAGGCCGAGAGGACCTCTACGGCAACTAGAGGCAGAGGATGATGGCTTCGAGCCATATGGTCTTCACCAGAGACGAAGGATGCCTCCTAGACATCATTAGGATGGAGATGAACACGCCTACAACCGGGTAACTCATCCTGATGTTAAGCTAACTCCTCCAAGTTTTGCAGGAAAAGTAGACCCCGAGGCTTACCTAGATTGGGAGAGAAGAATGGATAATATCTTTGATCATTACAACCAACCAGGGCCTAGGAGAGTCTCCATGGCCGTAGAACAACTCACGAACAATGCCCTCATCTGGTGGGATCGTGATGAGGACATCAGGTCGTACATCCAGCCAGGAGACCAGACTGGCCGACCAGGAAGCTTGCCCGAGACAGCAGGACCATCTGGCACGTCTGCCGGACCAAACAGTACCGCCGGACCCTCGACCTATAGGACCAGACCGGTCAGCATCGCCGGCGGAGAGGCCCAAGCTTCCGGCACACTTGGTGGTGGCGTGGAGGACACCGCCGGTCCCTATGGTGATGCCGCCGACTCCGGGATCAATTTGGCCGGTCCTGAAGGCATCCCGGCCAGTACCGCGCACAATCCAGCCGGTACAGCCGATCCAGCCGAGTGCACGCGCATTTCCACTTCCACACAAGAGGACTCGGACCAAATGAGCTACCAGCTCTGGGACATGCACCTAGAAGAAGTATCTACACCAGTGGTACCTCAAGGAGCAATGACAAGAAGCAGATCAAGAGCACTCTTCCACAAATTCAGCTTATGGGTCGACAAGCTCCTAGAGGAAGATCAGCTAAGGACAATGGTCCAGAAGAGCAAAGTAGAGTCCAAAGGCTTCTCAACAACACAAGGAACATCAGAGACTTGGGCTTTAGTGGCAAGAGAGGTCAAGGCCCAAAGATTTTTAACCCTACTCCAAGTCGAAGACTAGGAGCAAGGCGCATGCATGCCACAAGGACGGCCACCTTCCATTTCTTGGCCGTGAGGTAAGTTAAGGTAAGTTTCAATTCGAATATATGCCTCTTTCTGTTTTGCAGGGTAGGATCTAGATGCTTTACATTTTTGAGTCAAGAACATTTTAGGAATAGGTCCTTTTTCGGTTATACACTTTTGTATCTTTTCCTTTTGTGCACTTTTGTAAACTTTCCTTTTCTTTGTTTGAGTCGACCCTAGAAGGTCAAGCTGTCGAGCATATTAATAAGGCTCCTTCCAGCATTGTAGTTCGACAACCTTTTTGATATTAATAAAGATCGAATTTTCTTTCAACAAGTTATTCTCTCAAGAGACTTGTGCGCTTAGAACCTAGTTGAGACCAGCCCTCCTAGCTCTAAGTTTGTGATTTATCACGAGGTTCATCACCCCTCGTGTGGCTCACTTCACCCTTCCATCGTTTACCAACCAGAAAACCCCTATCCAGAAGCCTAAGGTTGAGTTTCTCACCTAATCTTCTACAAACAGCCCACGCGCATCCAAGCCTTGAATCGAGGCTTGTATCAGATCGTGAGGTAGCTGACAGAAGGAGGAAAAGAATGAGGCCCATAGACTCATGGGTCGACATAAAGGATGTCATACGACAAAGGTTTGTTCCACCTTACTTTCATAGGTACTTGCAACGTCGTTTTCGTACTCTTAAGCAGGGTACCAGATCAGTAGAGGAGTACTATGAAGAGTTCGAGAAGCTAAGGAACAGACTAGAGCTCAATGATGATGAAGAAGCATTGATGGCACAATTCTTGGATGGACTCTAAGAAAGAGTCCACCGCAAGGTGGAAAGGCAAATCTACAATGACTTCAAAGACTTGTTCCACCTATCTGTCCAGGCTGAACAGCACATCAAACGTAAGAGCCAAGACATCCGCAGCAAGCCTAAGACACCTTGGGCACCAAGCAATATTCCCAAGCCCATAGACAAAGGCAAGAGCATAGAGATCGAGTCAAGGTTCAAGAGCAAGCCTCCTGAACCCACCCGTGACCAGAGAGAGCCTAGTAAGTCTTCTAACCCTCAAAGATCACGTGACATCACTTGTTTCAAGTGTAGGGGTCGTGGACACATCTCAAGGGAGTGCCCAAACAACCGGGTCATGTTGATTATGGAGGCTGGAGAATATGAGTCCCAAGATGAAGAGGACTATGAACCAGAAGGAGAATATGGTGACATTGAGTACCCTGATGTGGGAGAAGTGCTGGTCACTAGACGCATCCTCAGTGCAATGGTGGATCCTTCAGAGACCATCCAAAGGGAGATCATCTTCCACAGCCGTTGCACCATCAAGGGCAAGGTATGTAACCTCATCATAGATGGTGGTTCTTGCACTAGCGTTGCTAGTGCATATATGGTTGATAAGCTAGGTCTAGAGAAGACAAGGCATCCTCGACCATATAGACTGAGATGGCTCGATGACAAAGTAGAGCTCAAGATCCATGATCAAGTCACCGTGCCATTCAGTGTGGGCAAGTACCAAGACCAAGTTGTGTGCGACGTGGTGCCCATGCAAGCTGGCCATCTTCTGCTAGGAAGGCCATGGCAGTTTGACAAAGAGACCAGGCATGATGGCCGAACCAATCTCTACACTTTTGTGCATGACAAAAGAAAGGTCAGCTTGGCTCCTCTTACACCTGTCCAGGTACACGAGCTACAACTCCAAATGAGTAAGGAAAAGAAACTTTTCAAGTCTAATTTTTTTATTCAACCAAGCCATGTCCGGAGAGCTTTAGCCTCGAAGGATTTAATGTTACTAATGATCTTCAAAGAAATTTTGAGTATAGAACAGGAACAGGTAGAGCTACCTCCTGAAGTAGCAACTCTCCTCAACAAGTTCCAGGATGTGTTCCCAGAGGAGATACCAGCAGGCTTGCCTCATTTACATGGCATAGAACACCAGATCGATCTATTGCCCGGAGCAGCCCTGCCCAACCAGCCAGTCTACCGGATGAGTCTAGAGGAGTCCAAGGAGCTTGAGAAGCAAGTCAAGGAGCTCCTCGAGAAAGGCTATGTTGGAGAGAGCCTCAGTCCATGTGTCGTACCAGTGCTACTAGTGCCCAAGAAGGATGGGACTTGGCGCATGTGCGTGGACTGCCGAGCAATCAACAACATCACAGTCAAGTACCGGCATCCGATACCACGGCTGGATGACATGCTAGATGAGCTGAGTGGAGCCACGGTCTTCTCCAAGATAGACCTCAAAAGTGGATACCACCAGGTCAGGATGAAGGAAGGTGATGAATGGAAGACTGCGTTCAAGACAAAGCAAGGGCTATACGAGTGGACGGTCATGCCATTCGGCTTGACTAATGCCCCAAGCACCTTCATGCGCCTTATGAACCAAGTTCTTAGGGCGTACACCAGTAAGTTTGTAGTGGTGTACTTTGCTGATATACTAGTTTATAGTAAGGGCCTACGGGAACATCTCACACATCTTGAGATGGTACTTAAAACCCTTCGACAAGAAGAGCTTTATGCCAATCTCAAGAAGTGCATATTTTGTACTGATAAACTTATCTTTTTAGGTTTTGTTGTAAGTTCACAGGGCCTACAGGTTGATGAAGAGAAGATTCGAGCCATACAAGAATAGCCAACACCAGGCAACATCAGCCAAGTGAGGAGCTTCCACGGACTGGCCAGCTTCTATAGGAGATTCGTGCCCAACTTCAGCAGTATTGCCTCACCATTGATGGCAGTAGTGAAGAAGAACATGGGATTCAGCTGGGGAGAACCTTAGGAGAAGGCATTCCAGACCTTGAAGGACAGCCTTACACATGCACCAGTGCTAGTCCTGCCCGACTTCAACAAGACGTTTGAAGTGGAGTGTGATGCCTCTGGAATTGGCATAGGGGCAGTGCTAACCCAAGGAGGGAGACCAGTGGCATACTTCAGTGAGAAGCTAGGTGGTGCCTCACTGAACTATCCCACTTATGACAAGGAGCTTTATGCCCTTGTCCGAGCATTGGAGACTTGGCAGCATTACTTGCTGTCCAAGGAGTTTGTGATCCACACTGATCATGAGACTCTCAAACACCTTAGAGGGCAAACCCATCTCAAGAGGAGACATGCCAGGTGGATGGAGTTCATAGAGACCTTCCCGTACGTCATCAAGTACAAGAAGGGCAAAGACAATGTGGTAGCCGATGCACTATCAAGGAGGTTTGCCTTAATATCAACCATGGAGGAAAAGGTCCTAGGATTCGAGCACAGCAAGGACCTATACAAGGATGATCCTGACTTTGCTGAGAACTACAAGGAGTGTGGCACAGGGATTCATGGCAAGTTTTACATCATGAGGGATTCTTGTTCCGAGAGAGAAGGTTGTGCATACCACAAGGATCATTGAGGGAACTTATTATCCGAGAAGCTCATGGAGGAGGACTCATGGGCCACTTTCGTGTCGACAAGACTCTAGCAGTGGTCAAGGAGCACTTCTAATCAAGAGGACAGTAGAAGCTCGTTGTGCAAGATGCATCACTTGCAAGAAGGCAAAGTCCCGAGTGCAACCTCACAGGTTGTATCTCCCACTGCCAATACCTACACATCTATGGGTGGACATCTCAGTGGACTTTGTTCTAGGTCTGCCCATTTCTGGTGGACTTTGTTCTAAGACATCTCAGTGAAATTCCTCAGCCATTTCCGGAGGACCCTTTGGAGGAAGCTAGGCACGAAGCTACTCTTCTCTACCACCTGCCATCCTCAAACCGATGGCCAAACTGAAGTTTTCAATAGGACACTATCAACTCTTCTCAGGTCTACACTAGGGAAGAACCTTAAGACTTGGGTGGAGTGCCTGCCTTTCATAGAGTTCGCTTACAACCGAGCCGTGCACTCAGCAACCAAGAAGACACCATTTGAAGTAGTATACGGCTTCAACCCTCTCACCCCATTGGAGCAAACGCCACTGCCACCAGCAGAGATGACCAACCTCAACGGAGCATCCAAGGCAGAGTTCATAAGGAAGTTACACCAGAAGGTAGCAGAAAACTTGGAGAAGAGGACCGGGTAGTACGTGACTCATGCCAACAAGGGAAGAAAGGAGGTGATCTTTCAACCATGCGATTGGGTGTGGCTACACCTACGGCAGGAGAGGTTCCCCAACCTAAGGAGTTCCAAGCTAGCACCAAGAGGAGATGGACCATTCAGAGTGCTGGAGAGGATCAACAACAATGCCTACCGGATCGAGCTCCCAGGTGAGTTTAATGTGTCCAACACGTTCAACGTAACTGACTTAGCCTCTTTCCATGCAGATGAACCAGTTTTGAGGACAAAACCTACTGAAGAGGGAGGGGATGATGAGGACATCAGGTCGTACATCCAGCCAGGAGACCAGACTGGCCGACCAGGAAGCTTGCCCGAGACAGCCGGGCCATCTGGCACATCTGCCGGCCCAAGCGGTACCGCCGGACCCTCGACCAATAGGACCAGACCGACCAGCATTGCCGGTAGAGAGACCCAAGCTTCTGGCACACTTGGTGGCGATGTGGAGGACACCGCCGGTCCCCTTGGTGATGCCACCAACTCCGGGATCAACTTGGCCGTCCTAAAGGCATTCCGGCCAGTACCTCGCACAGTCCAGCCGGTACAGCCAATCCAGCCGAGTGCACGAGCATTCTACTTCCACACAAGGAAACTCGGACCAGATAAGCTACCACCTTCAGGACATGCATCTAGAGTAAGTCTCCACACCTGTAGTGCCACCAGGAGCAATGACAAGGAGCAGATCAAGAGCACTCTTCCACAAGTTCAGCTTATGGGTCGGCAAGCTCCTAGAGGAAGATCAACTAAGGGCAATGGTCCAGAATTGCAAAGAAGAGTCCAAAGGCTTCTCAACAATAAAAGGGACATCATAGACTTGGGCTTTAGTGGTAAGAGAGGTCAGGGCCCAAAGATTCCTAACCCTACTCCAAGTCGAAGACTAGGAGCAAGACGCGTGCATGCCACAAGAACGGCCACCTTCCATTTCTTGGCCGTGAGGTAAGTAAGGTAAGTTTTCAATAAGAATATTTGCCTCTTTCTGTTTTGCAGGGTAGGATCTAGAATATTTACATTTATTGAGTCAAAGACATTTTAGGAATAGGTCCTTTTTCGATTATACACTTTTGTATCTTTTCCTTTTGTGCACTTTTGTAAATTTTCTTTTTCTTATTTAAGTCGACCCTAGAAGATCAAGCTGTCGAGCATATTAATAAGGCTCCTTCCAGCATTGTAGTTCAACAACCTTTTTGCTAATTAATAAAGATCGAATTTTCTTACAAGTTTTCTCTCTAAGAATCTTGTGCGTTTACAACCTAGTTGAGACTAGCCCTCCCAGCTCTAAGTTTGTGATTTAACACGAGGTTCATCACCCCTCGTGTGGTTCACTTCACCCCTCCATCAAATAGCAACCCAAAAACCCCTATCCAGAAAGTCTAAGGTCGAGTTTCTCACCTAACCTTCTCCAAACAGCCCACGCGCATATAAGCCTTGAATCGAGGCTTGTATTAGTTACTCTACAGGGAAAGGGCCCATATCTGGTGAGCTATTGATAGTAATTTTTCATGACGTAAGCAATGAGATTGCGTTAGTAGTGTTTTGATCTACATCAAAAGTGTCCGTGTCTGGTGAGTTGGAGATCATACGGTGTGAAATTTTGGTTTATTATTTATTTCATCGTTGACTATACATGTTTATATCTAGATTATGTATAATTTCGTTATTAGTGCAAGTGCCTGTTAATTTTGGATATGTGGACAGGCGTGAGCGGCTCACTTAGTAACTTGTTAGTCACCCCTATATTTTCTCTTTTCGAATTTGTGCCGGTTAGCGTATTTCACAAGAAACTATTGAATTTTATGTTGGTATTTTAAGAGATAAAGTTTTGTGCTTTATAATCGGTAACTTGTTGTCTCGACTATGTAAACGCGACAGATGTTACAATTTTGGCATTAAAGCCAGGTTTGCTTAACCGGTTCTGTCCCAAGAGGCAGTCCTGAGGAAAAAATGTTAAAACTCGATTATAAAGTAAGGAGTTTTTAAAATTGTAAGCACCACTAGACTATAATTACTTAAAAATTTTGTGCAGAGAGTGAAGGGTTATTCTTGTCCTTTGTTATGAGGAGATGATGCCAAAGAGAGTTTGTGCAGTTATAGTCAAAGTTGTTAGGTATTCAAAGGCAAGTGTAAAATTTGGGGTGCATACTACACAAGGTTAGCTCTAAGGACCGAGCAAGTGTGAACTTTGTGGAAGTATTGCAAGGATACCATGAAAGGTATGTGGTTTCACCTGTCTGAAGATCTATCGGTGTGGAGAGATGTGGAAAAAGATTGATATGGTATTACTTAGGGAATAATGGAATGTTCCTAGTGGACGTGTGTTCTCGAGAGGGAGAGTTTGAAGGACGACATCTTTTAGCAAGCACACTAGCCACTGTTTTTTCATACATATGAAAAGCATATAAATGATGATTTATAAAAAAAGTAGTGTGGAAGGACACTACATCATCGATCATAAGACATATTGTCTAGGAACTAAATATGCAACTGAAATATCAAGCATCTTTAGGACGAGATTTGACATCGGCACATAATCATATTTTTTAATCATTTTGCAACGCTGAACTTGTATCGAGAGATGAAGAGCTAGTACCAATAGAATGGTATAATACGGGAGTTGAGGGAGATCAGACTGTAGTTTAGAAGACATTGTCGAATCATGCAAATAGTAGATGAAATGACTTATAAGTTGGAATTAGCTCACGAGTTAACAACTATAAAGACATGTTCATGTGTTAGTTTCATGTAAATGTGCTTGGAAGACATAAAAAAAAACGTTTACCATAAACCAAAAGACTCGAATATAGATTTGATTACCCGTGGGCAATGGATGGTCTTTTGATCAAGAGGATGTTAGAAGTACACTTCTTGATAAGGAAAACAAAACATCTTCATTTTGGATGAATGGTAGATAAAGAAATCCCGAAAAAACACTTATTGAGGGAGTGGTGAAGTGTTTAGTAAGGACGATAAACATGGAACTTGCTAGAGATGGTGAACCACAAATTTGTTTATGACAGTATATAAGGAAAGAAAATTAAGATTTTAGTAATAATGGTAAAAATGACATCACTAAAGATAATGAGAAGACATTATTATTCACATTTAAATATCCATCTAATAATAAAAGATCTCTTGGGGAGTTTGAAGAAGTGTCTCCAAGGCAAAAACATAGAAACGTAATCTCTAATAGGAAGAGAGACTCCAAAAAGAGTGTTATGTAAACATTGTGATGGATTGACAAATTGGATAATTATCATGAAAATCAGCTATGCAATCAGAGTAAACGCAATAGAAATGGATCATAAACCCATATGTTTGGTGAAACCATAAGGTCATGGCTAAGAGCTTTATCTATTATGCTGTAAAGGTTAGAGTGTATCCTTTTGCGATAGATTTTGCCAAGATGACACAACTACATAAAAAATATTAAAAAGGTCTAACTAGATGTTGAAAATTCCAAATAAAAGCTTTGAGATCTATTCGAGAGACTTGACTACTATCTTCTAAGGATGTATACTGGTACGTTAGTTATGTATTAGCCATGATTTGTAATGAGATAATTGTTGGAGGATACCAACAAGAAATGGGATATATATTTTAAAACAACTCGAAGAATAGTTATTTGTGTAAGTTCTGAGAGTTAACAACTATGACATTTGACTTCTCATGTGTTTATATGGGCATACATCAACTGCTCCATACTTAAATTTGAGATGGTATTCTACTCAATCATAAGATGTAAATGAGATTAGGATTGAACCCTAAAAAATGGTACATCGAATTAAATTCAAAACGAGTACAAAATAAACCCAAATAGAAAAATGGGTGGTACCAAGTGATTCTTATGGAAGGAAAGAATTATTTGTTAAACATGTCATGCTAGAAAATCATTGATGATGCCGATCAAGAGTACACTCCAAGGGTTGGTCAGATTGGTATGTAGATAAACCGTTTTCTACGAATGAAAACACTAGGAGAAGAAATCTTTAGAGTATGGTCCAAAATCAAGTAGGGAAGAAGCATTCCGGCGAATTCGAGGACCAATTCATTTCAAGTGGGAGAGAATTGTAATATCCTAAATTTTGGGTCTTTTAAAAACTTAACTTGCGAAAGAAGCAACGTCTCGAAACCTTTGGTATCATTTAAAGAAGATCCGACAGGAAAAATAAGACTTATTTTAACAAGATCATTGAATATTATGACTATGCTTTTGTTGCTCAATAATAAAGACAAGTAACACACAATGTTGAAAGCCCAAAAAGTGTTCATTAATGGCATAACAATCATTTTGCAAATAACGTAGGGTTATCTTCTCCTCTATATAAAGAGGAGCCACGAAATAGAAAAGGGCACATGATTATTAGTGGTGAAGTCCTGCTGGATTGTCGTTAGACCAGCCGTCGATCAGCCACCTCGATGGACAAGCCACCCTAGCTACTTAGAAGAAGGTAGAAGGTAGATTAGACCAATTTTGGGAGAAAGAAGAAACGACTAAAAAAGAACCGATCCAAACAATCTGCAATTTGAATGTATATATGCGACAAGTTTGGGTAAAACCAGGACAAAGAGACAAAAACGGATTCGGATCAATCTGAAAATTAGACACATAGATCTAACTTTCTATAGAAGGAGAAGCAATTTGAGGATAAATAGCGTACAAATGTACGTTGTCGAAGTGAGGGCAATGAATATACCCGACAAAAAAGAATTGGTAGTATTTTGTAAACCAGTGGCTAAGGTGAGTCGTGATTTGTTGATTTTAAGTGAAAATGCATTAACAAGTTTTATAATTATGCTTGTTCTAGAATTAGATAATCATGTGCTTAATAATTGCTTCTAATTGAGAAAAACATTTTGGTGATTAGATATTTATTATGTTAATAGTAACATGGTAACTTAATATTTGATTTATTTTACATTGCAAAGAATATTTAAATTGTCCCAACGTACGCGATAAAGCTACTTTGGTGGTGTGTTGGTCTACAACAAAAGTGTATGTGTTTGTTGAGCTGTAGATCAAGATTTTCCTAACGTAGGCAATGAGGCTATGTTAGTGGTGTGTTATTCTACAGCAAAAATGCATGTGTCTTGTGAGCTTTAGATTGTGATTTTCATGACTTAGGCAATGAGGTTGTGTTAGTGGTGTGTTGGTTTGCAACCAAAGTGTATGTGTCTAGTGAGTTGTAGATCTTGATTTTTCTGACTAGGCAATGAGACTGCGTTAGTGGTGTTTTAATCTACAAAAAAGTGTCAGTATCTGGTGAGCTGTAGATAGTGATTTTTTTATGTACGCAATGAGGTTGTGTTAGTGATGTGTTAATCTATAGAAAAAGTGCCCATGTCAGGTGAGCTATAGATTTTGATTCTCTTGACATTGGCAATCAGTCGGCGTTAGTGGTGTGTTGGTCTACAACAGAAGTGTCCTTGTCTAGTGACCTGTAGATCTTGATTTTCGTGACGTATGCAATAAGATTGAGTTAGTGGTGTGTTAATCTACAACAAAAGTGTCCGTATCTGGTAAGTTGTAAATAGTGATTTTCCTAATGTAGGCAATGAGGCTACGTTAGTGGTGTGTTGATCTACAGCACAAGTGTATGTGTCTTGTGATATGTAGATCTTGATTTTCTTGACGTATGCAATGAGGCTGTGTTAGTGGTGTGTTAATCTATAGCAAAAGTGTCCATGTCTGGTGAGCTGTAGATAGTGATTTTCTGGACATAGGCAATGAGGTTGCGTTAGTGGTGTGTTGGTCTTCAACCAAAGTGTCCGTATTTGGTGAGCTGTAGATCTTGATTTTTCTGACATAGGCAATGAGGTTGCGTTAGTGGTGTATTAATCTATAGCAAAAGTATCCGTTTCTGGTGAGTTGTATATAGTAATTTTTTCTGCATAGCCAATGATGTTGTGTTAGTGGTGTGTTGGTTTACATCAAAAGTGCCCGTATCTGGTGAGTTGTAGATCATATGGTGTGATATTGTGATTTATTGTTTATTTTATCGTTTTCTATACATGTTTAGTTTTAGGTTAAGTATAATTTCATTATTTTTGGATGTGGCTGTTAATTTAGGATACGTGGACGGTGCTTCTCTATTTTTTCTCTTTCTTAGTTTGTGCATGTTAATGTGTTTCACAAAAAACTATTAGATTTTATGTTGATGTTTTAAGAAATAGAGTTTTGTACTTTATAATCGATAATTTTTCGTATTGACTAAGTAAACACAAAGAATGTTACACTAACCATCATATATATATATATATGTGTGTTTTTCCAAAGTTTTATGGTCATTTAAGATTTTTCTAAAAGAGAAACTGAAGTTTTGGGGAACTAAGGCCATGGACGGCCTTGTCGCGGTCATGAGACGTTACGTGCGGGGGTGACCATGAGCGAGGAGAACTAAGGTTGTGGACAAGGAAGAAATAGTTGATCCTTGAAGGTTGGCCATAGTTGCGTGATGGTCGAGGTACATGCAGGGGTGTACCTAGAACTATATATGGTGTAGCATGTATCCCAAACAATATATTTTTTTCTTTAAAATTTTATTTTAAAAAGTTATTTTAATATTCTAAATTTAAATATTTTTTAAATGTGCTACATACTAAAAATATTTTTACATCCGGCCGTGGGTACATAACCACATGTGAGAAGTGGTCTGCTCGTGGGCTCTCTTTGGTCCAACTGCGGGTAGTTTGCTTGATCACGCTGTCCTATCTTCATGAATTTTGACAAATTTGATTGCTACAATATATTGATTTAAAACTAATTGAAATTGAAAGCTAACTTATTACCTTATATTTTTGCAAAAAAAATAAACCCGTTCTATCTATGAAAAATCGTCCATCCATTGTTAAACTCTTAGCGGTCAAAATCTATCATGATACTTGAAATGGTTTCGTTTTGGTCCTTTTTGCCTAATAAAAACAAATTTAACAACTCTAAACATACTAAAACACTTAAAATAAAGTAAAAGTTTTAATAGTCAGAAACTCAAGTCTGTAAATACATTGAATTCATATTCGTTTAACTCTATTCAATTAAAACTCAGCATTAACTTCTTAACACGTAATTTCCACTACGAAAGGATGACTGCTTTTCTAGCGATGCATAGGGCTTTAAGTTCTGATAAAAGCCTCTCGGTGCAAAACATTATGCAACACCACAATAGAAAATAGTTTTATGTATGAATTTCATAGCTTATCAAATAATTGTAACTGTTTTCACTTTCCAATTTTTCCAATCCATTAAACCAATCGATTTTGATGCAACCATAGACTTTTAAAAATTTTGAGACACACTTATTATGAGAATCCCACATTCCCTATATTTTCGGATTTATTGATCTTTTATATTAGATAGACAAATAAGTTTTTTGGAGAATGTAACCAATTTTCATGCAATACCTCTCACATGTACTTGCCGTTTCTTAATTTCCTTCTCCCAAACATACTTGGCACCTTCCTAGTGTGAATAAATTTGAAAGAAAAGATGGAAATAAGATATAAATAATGTCATTAAAAATAAAGATAAAAGATAATGATAAATGTTGATCTAATATGATGAACAACTAGGATCACCTGGAACTTTAACTACAAGAAGAAAGGGTGAAAATGCGTTTATGTGTGCGCCTAAAACTTGGTGTTGGTGGCTAGCATTGTTGGTGTGTTGCTCATATCTCCTAGCATTTGAAGAAAGGTGATAGGGAACCATACTAAAAATGAATGAAAATATGAGTGTATTTGAGAAAAGGTGTTTAACATCTTAAACACGTAAGAATGACGAAAAGTTAGAAAGGTTTTGAGAGTTTTTGCAGTATATTCTTATTATTTCTTTCAAGACAATATACACATATATATATAAACATACATAGAGAACACAAGATAGTAATAATATCTTTTTTGACAGCTATAAGATTGGTCAAAAATAGAAATTGACCAAGAATCGTAAATTCTCCCAATTATTTAACCGTTGTGGAAATCTCCACATTATTGTAAGTTTGAGTTTGCATATTGACGTGTGTCTATTCAGATTTATCATTGGCTCAATTTTCTCCATATAATTTGACAGTCCCCGTCTAACTTGGTATGTGTAGGTTTGACATACCGAGCTTGTCACACACTTCTTCAAATGCTTTGGTTGTGGTAGCTTTTCTTAATATATCCGATAATTATAATCCGCTGGACACATAAGTGGGAGCAATGGTTCCATCTTACATTTTAATGAGTGTAATGATAATCTACTTCAATATGTTTACGTTCTTTCGTGACACATAGGATTTGTCGCGATGTGGATGGCAGCTTGATTATCGCAATGAAATGTGGATGGCAGCTTGATTATCACAACGAAGTGTGGAGGGAAGCTTTATTATGCAATGAAGTGGGGGGGGGGGGGAGTTGTTGATGTTATACCAAATTAATAAAGGAGTCCTCTAATTCATACAAGCTCACTTGTCGTTTTTGCCATTGCTCGTATTCTCCTTCTGCTGTCGATCTCGATACCACCTCTTGTTTCTTACTCTCCCAGGTGACAAGATTCTCTCCAAAAAACGTGCAATAATCCATAGTCGATCTTTGATCATCAGTATCACCGGCCCAATCTGCATCACAATATCCCACAATATTTGTGTGTCAATTATCTTGCATCAAAACTCCTTTACCGGGAGCCGGATAAGTTTTTTTCTGTTGCATGAGCATAGAGTGTTCTAATTCCACTCTCGGTTTCCGATAGTTTAGTGAAGGCAAATCGGTCTAGCTCACTTTTCTTGAACCTATGATTCCCCCAATGTCTTGTTTAACTTGTTATACCATGCTCGATGAGATTATTTTACTCCATAAATCGCCTTTTTAAGCTTACAAACAAGATTTTTCACGTCAGAGAATAACACTTCAAGACCGTGAGGTAGTTTCATGTAGACTTCTTCATCAAATTACCTTTGGAGGAAGACATTATTCACGTCTATTTGGTAAAGTGGTCATTGTAAGTTCACTACAACGGAAAAAAATATCTGAATTATGTTGAGTTTTGCAACAGGTGCAAAACTCTCGATATAATCCTCTCCATATGTTTGAGTTAATCCCTTTGCTACTAATCTTGCCTTGTAGCGTTCGATGGAGCCATTGCTTTGGTACTTAATCTTGAATACCCATTTGCATTCGAAAGCCTCTTTTCAATAAAGCAATGTTGTTATATCCCAAGTTTCATTCCGATGCATTGATCCTAGTTCCTCACGTACTGCTTCTTTCTATTCTTTGCACTTCATTGCTTTATGTTCCCTATTTGAATCTAAAGCACTCAAGAAAGCACAAACAGTTTAGATAGGGTAATTAACTGCTATATTATTTGTGTGTATCCAAAGTGGATCTGAGTAGTTGATAGAGGGGCATCTCGGACGATTACTTCTTCTTATTACCGGTTTTGTTGGTTCTATCTCCACTGCGTTTGGTTCTTGTTGTAATTGGAAGTACGAGTTCATGATGATAACAAAAAGAAGAAAAGAAGGCTGAGAGATAAAATTGAATTTTTTACTTCAATGAATTTTCATTATACCTTTTTGGATTAATTTATACAAAACAGGAGGTAGATATTTAAACACAAACTTATGCAATTAAGACACGACAGCTGGAGCCCATGTCTCTTATGTTTTGAGCTTGAAGTCACTTGAACCGATTATTCAAGGACACTGACATTGTTTTCCTATTGTCCTTTCTATGTGCAATTTGTACACTGTAGAGATTTGTGCCGTTGTGCAGGAGCTCCATTACAGTACTTGATGCGTGAATTTGAATGTTTGACCTGTCTTTCTTCTGAAGATTTTTTGTGCTGAATTTGGGCTTGATTAAATTGTGGTAGGATTGGCCAAGCTTTTCTAGAGTCGTCTTGAAGACTACGACAGAGTGTTGTGTTCTGTTGCTGGTGGAATTGTGCTGATACCCCCCCCCCCCTTCAAACTTGAGGTGAGTAGTGAACCAACTCCAAGTATGAATAGCAGGTTGATGAAAGCCACCTTAGGAAGTGATTTATTTTGTAGATGAGCAGGAACATGTGTGGTTTCAATAAATCTAAGAGCAACTCTCTCTTAGGTGTAGTGAAAATTAGTATCAAAATGCTTTAACCGAGAATGCAGAGAAAGATTTGCAGTGAGATATGCTGCAAAAAGATTGTCGCAATGTAGAGTAGCCGGCCCACTTTGAGGAAGATGCAGATCACGTAACAGAGTTGAAATCCAAGTCAATTCAGCCAATTTTTCTGCCATGACTCTATATTCAGCTTTCGTGGAAGATCGAGAAAATGTGGCTTGTCGTTTTGCACTCCATAAGATCAGGTTTGAGCCCAATAAAGTGCAGAACCCTGTAGTTGATCGTTTGGTAGTTTTAAAGCCAGCCCAATCACTATCACTGAACGCTGAAACTGAAAGATGTTGAGATCGATTGAGAAGAAGACCCATTTCTGAGGTGCCTATGAGGTATCGTAAAGTACGCTTGAGGAGTGCAAAATATGTGATAGTTGGTGAGTGCATTCTCTGGCAGACGATATTTACTGTAAATTATATATCTAGTCTGGTCAGTGTGAGATACTACAACTTTCTAGCGAGACTACAAAAATAGATACGCTCATAAAACAAATCAGAACCATTTGTAATAGTGTCAAGCTGCAATGGCAATGGAGTAGGCATGGGAATATACGACGACATGCCTGCTTGACTTAATATGTTCTCTGTGTATTTTTCATGACTGGGGAAGAGACCAGACTGTTGTTGCTTGACTTGAATTCCCAAGAAGTAGTGCAAAGGTCCAAGATTTGTCATTGAGAAAGTTGAGCTGAGTGTAGCTATCAAATGTTTGATTAAATCAGAATTATTTCCAGTCACAATGATCTCGTCAACATAAAGAAGGAGAATGAGCATTTCTGTGCCGTGATGGTAAGTGAAGAGGGAAGAATCAGCCTTGCTACATTTGAAGCCAAACTCTAGCAGATAAGTACTGAATTTGTCAAATCAGGCTCTAGGGGCATGTTTGAGTACATAAATGGATTTTTCTAGCTTGAACACATAGAATGGATGTTGAGGATCTTCAAAACCTGCTAGCTAGAGCATACAGATGTTTTCGTGCCAGTCACCATGAAGAAATGCACTTGTGACATCAAGTTGTGTGACTGGCCAATTCTAAGATATTGCTATTCCAAGTACAACTCAAATTGTGGCAAATCGAACTACGGGACTTAAGGTTTCAAGGTAGTCGATTCCATCTTCTTGATGAAATATTTTTGCTACCAAACGAACCTTAAATTTTTCAATTGACCCATCTGCATTTAGCTTCACACGAAAAACCCATTTCCATCCAAGGATGTTCATTTCAGGAGAAGGGGGAACAAGATGCCATGTCTTGTTGAGTTGTTGTACTTTGATTTCAGTTGCCATAGTTGTTATCCAGCGTGGATCCTTTAAGGCAAATTTCATTGTTTTTGGATGCGAAGGTAGTTAAGTGTCTCAAAGTAACACACACCTTGGATTTGGCTTGGTAATTCCAATTTTTCCTTTGGTTTTCATGGGATGCAAGTTTGCTAAGGTCGGATGTGATTGATTGGTTGAATTTTCAGTTGCGTCATATGCATTTGGTTGCCCAGAATCAGAGAGATATTCATGAGCCTGTATTTGGTTGTTTCCTTCTTCTTGAACCAGGTCTAGGTGATTCCAATTTTGATAAACCTCATGCTCTATTTCTGAAACAGGTTCATCAGCCAAAGCATCAGTCACTGTGCTCTATTGTTGCCTATATCCAGAGGGCAGAAATGAAAGTTCTGAGGACTGTGAGGACTTCTCAGATTGCTAAGTTTGATCTCGATTGAACAATTGTCAAGCTCGCAGAAGTGTGGTGGAGTAGGCAGGAACCAGAGATTTATATGTGTTGGTGAAGGGTAGGTTATCCTCATCATAAATCATGTGACGAGTGATGAAAACTCTGCCAATTGGTGGATACAATCAATGATATCCCTTGTCAAATGAACTATATCAATTAAACCACATTTAAGTGATTGAAGCTCGAACTTGTGAGCAGCATAGGGATACAAACACAGATAGCAAGTACTTCCAAATACTCACAAGGATGAATAATCAAGTTTAAGCTGAAACAGAGCTTCATGAGGCGTCTTAAACTTTAAAACAGCTGATGGTAGGAGGTTTACGAGATAGTTTGCTATATAGAAGCTTTCAACCCACTATTGAAGGAACATTTGCGTGAAAAATCATCGATAAACTTAGCTCTATGAGATGACGATGCTTGCGCTCTGCCATTCCGTTCTGTTCAGGAGTGTAAGGCAAGAAATTTGATGTTTTGTTCCATATTTACTTAACTTGGTCTTGAATTGATTGTTGCAGAATTCACCAGCTCCATCACTCTGAAATATTTTGATTTTCTTGTTAAACTGATTTTCAACATAACTTTGAAAGGAGATGAACACACCGTGAAAATTTGATTTTAATTTTAACATATAGAATCACGAGAATCAACTAAAATCATCAATAAAAAACCACATAAAATTTGAGTCTTTGAACAGAAGCAATTGGAACAGGACCCCAAAGATTACAATAGATTTTATTCAGAGGTTTAAGCGACAAAGATGTTGAACTAAAATAGAGCAAACAAAGGCTTTTTCCCATTTGACAAGGCTCGGAAATAGGAATTTTTAAGTTTTTATTCATAGATATTGCCTTGTCCTTCAGCAACTATTGGAGAATCTATGGGCTGGCATGTCCTAATCGGAAGTGTCATATGTGATGATTTGTGCTTTGTTGCCTGGAAGAGAAGAATACCCGGTAATCTTGATTCTTCAACACGTAGAGCCCATCAGTTTTTGGACCTTTGGTGAGAATTTTATGTGTTTTCAAATCCACAATATCCACCTTGTTAGCATCAAACACAATACCACAGGGATAATCCTCACATAACTTACAAACTGACAAAAGTGGGTTTTTAACTGAAGGACACACAAGAACATTGTTGAAAGGAATTCTACATAAAGTCACTATCAAATTAGTAGAACCAACATGCGTGATTCGAGAAACCTCCTCTTCCTTGGTAAGGTCCAAAGCGAGGTGAGATTTTCTTCACACCCACTCAAATTTGTTTCTTGTTAGGACTCACTTTCCTCTATCACCACTTCTGTTGCTGATGAGCTGTCACATTCTTGGCTTTAATGGTTTTTTTGGTTCAAAAATATCCACTTGTTATTCTCCACTAAAAGCCTTCTCCACGTGTTCTTGCTTATCATAGCCAAAAAGTGCTCGATTTCCACCATCTACTATCTCATGATAATTACTTTAATTATATTCTCACTTACTTTGTCCACATGTCTTATGTCTTCTAAAATAATTTCTTCGAGGTTTGTGTCTTTTACAATAATTTCTCCGAGGTTTTGTTTTATCTTCTCTTGGAAATAACAAATATTTTCATAGAACGTGATGTCTCGTAAAATTAAAACAGGATTTGTTGGAAGATGAAAACACTTATATCCTTTTTGCATTGGTAAATAATTAATGAACACACACTTTACATTCTTTGCATCAAGTTTGTTTCTTTGACTATCTGGTATGTGAACAAAACACAAATATCCAAATATTTTAAGATAATCAATACGAGGTTTTGTTTTGTTTTAACAGCACTATTGTTTTTATTGATTATGTTAAGAACTACTTTTCCAATTACTTTAACTTTTTTATCATCGGCTATAGAAACTAGTACTTCATAATTTTGAATATTTTCAACAAGTTTGGCATCACATACCATAGGATCTGAAGCCCCATAATCTAAAATAAATGATGATTTATTGATTAAGGAAGTGGAAACGGCCTTTAAGTTACGTGGATCTTTAGTGATTCCGTATTCCTTAAAAATTATCTCCATCTCATTTCTTATGCGATCACTTTCTCCTTGTGCCACATGTGCTTGCATTCCCTTTGGTTTCAAGTGTGGGTGAAGCTCCCAACACTTTTCTTTTGAATAATTCATTTTTCCACAGTGGTTGTATTTCATCTTCTTTCGAATCCTTTTGGCTTTAAGGCTAAGCCTTCTATTTTATTTCCAAAATGTCTCATGGAATTTTCTTCGTTTTGTATCATCATACATAGTTCATTGAAAGATGGAAACTTTTCCATCCTAACAATGTGATGCACTAGATTGTTGTAGTTTGAATCAAGTGAAGAGAGTAATAAAGAAGAGTTATCTTGTTCTTCTCTTTGGGAAAGGATGGTTAAATCTGAGGTTGGTGGACGTAGTACTGCAAGCTCTGCCCATAATGGTTGTAGCTCTCTGAGATGCTCAACAAACCTTTTTCCATCTTGGTTAAACCCTCCCAATGTCTTTCCGATTTCATAGATTCGATATATGTTGGAGACGTTTTTGTAAACACGTCGAAGTGTGTCCCATAGCTCTTTTTTTGTTTCAACAAAGGAGTGTGCAACATAAATGGACGCTTCCAAGGATCTTTGGATCAATGTAATCACATATTGATCCCCTTGAAACCACTTCTCATCTTCTTGGATGGTGGTGGTAGTCGAAGTGTCGACAACTCTGAATGTATTGGCTTCTTCTAACTGTTATTTGGATTCAGATAAATATTTCCATAAACCATGGCTACAGTGCTCTTTTGCGGCTCTAGACCGGATTAAATAATTCTGGCCATTGAGAAGAAAAGGAATAAGTTTTTGTGCAGTACTGTTGAAGTTCTCCATCAAAAAGTATTTTTTATTGGTTTGAAAGAAAAATATTTAGAGATATGGAGCATACTGTTCTGATACCATGAACGAAAATATGAATGTATTTGAGAAAAGGTGCTTAAGATCAAAAACACGTAAGAATGACGAAAACTTAGAGAGGCTTTGAGAATTTCTGCAGTAAATTCTTATTATTTATTGCAAGACAATATATACATATATATATACATAGAGAACACAAGATAGTAATAATATCTTTCTTGATAGCTATCACATTGGTCAGAAAAAGAAATTGACCAAAAATCGTAGATTCTCCCAATTATTTCGTCGTCGTCGAAATCTCCACATTATTGTAAGTTTGAGTTTCTCTATTGACGTGTTATTCTATTCAGCTTTATCATTGGCTGAATTTTCTCCATATAACTTGATAAAAAATGCACACTAGCTTGGTAACCATCTTGTCATGCCTGCTCTTATACGCTGCTCTATTACATGCCTCATCTCTTGTTGTACAGTAAGAGTGCAGGAATCTGGTGTATGTGTATGCGTGTATGTAGTGCCCTACTCTAGAGCTAGAAATTTATAATAAAATGTTGTCATGGGCAAATTAAGGACTTCAAAATAAGCCTTTCGGCATAGCCATAAATCGTTTGCGTTGATGGGATACTTGACAAGATTGATGAAGATGCAGTTGTTTGTAACATATCATCCCTGAACAACTTGAGAAGCAGCACAAGGAAGTAAGTCAATACCTTATGCAAAACTTCCAAGTGACAAAGAGAGAAAGCAAGAAACTGGATTTCATTACTGCCCATTGAGAAGGACCCAATAGGGTTGAGTTAAGTGGAGAATTTTGCAAAAAGGCTGTAAAGTTAAATTTAAAGAAGTTCCTATTCTTGTAAAGAGAATAAGGAAGTCTTACAATAAAAGGAAATATAGAAATTACATGAAGAAAGAAATTCATATCTAGGGTTTTGCATGAAGCAGTAACGATAAATAAGGAGACAGAAAATTATGGCAACCCATCACTCACGAGAGAGAGAGAGCTTTTATTCAAGGGTTTTGGGTTTGTAAGTGAGAAGGCAAAATGGTTTCGGTGAGGTGTTCAAAGATTGTGTGTAATCTTGTGAACGTGTGAGGCTAGTCTAACAAGTCAAGGGCGTCTTGAGCTTGTTCAAGGTTGTTTTAGGTGAGACTTGAGAGTGCATCTAAAAGATCTTCTAGTAGAGACACGTATTGTATTAGTCGTTGTATCATTGATTAACGCAATTATCTATTTTAGTAGCTTTTGCATTTTCATTTGGTGTCAGAGCGGGCACTTTTCATGTTATATACAAGTGTGATTCTGGAGAAAAGAGGGAAAGCTATACAGATCTAGTTAACAGATCAAGCGTGATACTAGATTCGGAAATCTATAGCTTATGGAAGGCAAGGATGAAGTCCTTGATTCAAGGCATAGATGTGTTAGCCTGGAAGGCTGTTCTTGTTCAATGGGAAGAACCCACGGTCAAGAATGAAGAAGGAACCGTTAGTGTGAAACCTGAGGAAGACTAGACAAAGCAAGAACTAAAAAGGTCCAAGTTTAACTCCAAGGCGCTTACTGTGATACACTACAATGTATCAAAGAAAACCTTTGAACTAATTCAAGGTTCTAAAACTGCAAAGGAGGTGTGGGACACTCTGCAAACCCACTTTGAAGGAACCAAAAAGGTTAAAAGCTCACGGAAAGACTTACTGGCTTTCAGATTTGAGAATCTGAGAATGGAAGATCAAGAGTCTATCTCATATTTTAGCTCGAAGTTGAGCTCGCTGGCACAAGAAGAATCAACGCTTGGTAAGAAATATAAAGACATGAATTTGGTCAAAAAATCTCAAAGGTGCCTACCAGAAAAATTCATGGCATATAAATTATCGTTTAGTGTATCCCAAAACCTTGATGAAATCAGCTTTGGTGAAGTGGTTAGGATGCTACAAGCTTATGAATTAGAACTTGAAGGAGTTAAGAAACCAAATATTTTGGTCTTTACTACATCTGTAGCTAAGGGAGGTGAGTCTGGTGGAGAAGACTCCATGATTTTGTTAGTACGAAGGTTTGTTCGTGTGCTAAGGAAGATTAAAAACAAGGTGACACTTCAAGAAAGTTTGATTCCACCAAGAAGTATGCTAACATAGATTAAACAATGAGGAAACTCGATATGCAATGTCATGAATGCAAAGGATTTGGTCATTTCAAAGCTAAGTGTCCCACTGTTAAGAGAATAGAGTTAAAATGCTTCGAATGCAAAGGTATCGGTCATACTCAGACAGAATATATGAACAATCAAAAATCAAGGAGAAAAAAGTCTATGTTGGCTGAAGATGACTCAGATGATGTTGTTGAAGAAGAAGTGAGAAACTTTGTAGCATTTTTGGGAATCATTGAACAAGAATCAGATGATGAGGATGATGAGGATTATCTGATAGAAAGTTACAAAGAGGTTCGAGAGAGACTTGTCAGACTTGGAAGAGAAAATTCAGTCTTAACCAAAGAGAAAAAAATGACTTGAAGCACTAGTCGAGCCATTTCAAAGTGACGTTGAAGCTGAAAGAAAGATAAGTCGGGAAAGTTTGTCAATAACAAGAGAAAAGCTAAGACTGACATTCAACTATGAGAAACTGGAAAAATAGCTTCAGTCTGAAAGAAAGTTATCTGCTCGACTTCAATGAGAACTCAACCAGCAACACAGAAAGATTCACATATTTGCGGGCACTAGGCAACTGGATCAGATTTTGAGTTATGGAAGGACCATGAACTCACACAGAGGGTTGGGTTATAGTGGAAGAGGAAGGAATGAGCTTGGAGAAACTCGTTTTGTTTCAGCCTGTCACTTTCGAAAATCAGTGATGCACCTAAAAGTAGCTCAATACACAAATTTCATTGGTACTTATGTGGAAAAGTAGAACATATCAAAGCCTATTGCTACAAATACTTGAATAGAATCAAGAGAATCAAGAATCAAGGGAAGTTCATGAGGAATGGTATGTGAAATCAAATTTGGGTTAAGAAGTCTGATCTTCAGCCGCAAATGAACAGAAGTACAGTAGTGAGTACATCAGAGAGTGCAGTAGAAAGTTCATCATGGAGTGTGTCAGAGGAAAATTATTACAGTAATATGGCTCTGGTTGCTGACAAATATGATGAAGATGGCCTTTGGTACTTCGGTAGTGGATGTTCTTGTCATATGACAGGTTCAGCAAGAAAATTACAAGAAGTTAAGAAAATTAAGGGAGGAAAGGTAACTTTCGGTGATGGAGGCTGCAAAGTCATACAAGGGAAAGGTAGAAAATGTGATGGACTAGCACAATTGGACAATGTTTATCTTGTTAAAGGTCTCAATGCCAACATGATCAGTGTGAGCCAACTCTGCGATGAAGGACTCACAGTAGCCTTCACTAGTATAGATTGTCAAGCAGTTAATCAGATTGGAGAAGGATCGATAAAAGGAGTTCGATCAAGAAATAATAGATATGTGTGGGAAAATTCTATCAAATGTTTCAGTGCAAGGGATGATCTGCACATGTGGCATCAACGACTGGGCCATATGAATGTTTGAAATTTAACCTCACTCGTTAAAAACGAGATAGTACGAGGAGTACCCAGAATCAAGGGAGAAGATCGTATGATTTGTGGACCATGCAACAAGGAAAAACAAGTTAAAGTTCAACATAAAAAGATCTCTGATGTTCAAACAAAAGCAGTAGTGGAGTTAGTTCACATGGATTTGATGGGACCTATGTCTTTGTGCTTGTGGATGATTACTCTAGATTTACATGGGTTCGCTTCATTCGTGTAAAATCACAAACAGCCGACAGCTTCAGGAATATGGGCACTCCAACTGATTAATGAAAAGGGAAGCATCAAGAGAGTTTGCAGTGATCATGGAGGAGAATTCCAAAATGATACTATGAAGTTGTTTTGCTCCAACGACTCCACTGTAGAATGGAGTTGTGGAGAGGAAAAATAGACCTCTTCAGGAAATGGCTCGTGTCATGATACATGGTAATAATGTTCCTATCAAATTATTGGCAGAAACAATCAATATTGTGTGTTACACAATTAACAGAGTGTACGTCAGAAAGGGAACAACTAAGACTCCGTATGATTTGTGAAAGGGAAAAATACCCAATCTAGCTTACTTCCATGTTTTCGGATGCAAGTGCTACATTTTTAACGAAAAAGACCATCTGGGAAAGTTTGACTCTCGATGTGATGAAGGGATGTTCCTGGGTTACTCAGGAAGTAGCTCTACATTCAGAATCTATAACATGCGGTCTAATGTGATTATAGAATCTGTCAATATGGTGTTTGATGATCAAGCTCTGATAAAGTGTGATGGGGGTAATTCTGACAGTGAGTCAGACCAATCTGAGATGAACGACAAAGAGCAAATCACTCTCACCAAAGAGCTAAGTAGCTTTGACAATCACAGTAACTCAGACCAAACCACATCACAACAGGATCTAACTCAAGAAGTCCAACGAAATCATTCCTCATCTGATGTAATTGGAGATGTGATGGATGGAAGAAGAACTCGTGGTATTAAGATCAATTTCAGAGAAATGGTTCGGTTCGCTAGCTTTGTTTCAGTTCTTGAACCAAAAACTCATACTCAGACACTTGAAGATGAATTATGGATTGTTGAAATGGAAGAAGAGCTAGAATAGTTTGTGCAAAATGATGTATGGGTACTAGTTCCTCGACCTCAAGGAGTAAATGTTGTGGGAACGAAATGGAACTTCAAAAACAAGATCGATGAGAGTGAAACTATTGTTCGCAACAAGGCTAGGCTAGTGGCTCAAGGCTATTCCCGGATTGAGGGAGTTGACTTTGAAGAAATGTTTGCTTCAGTGGCCCGTCTAGAGTCTATCAGATTGTTTCTAGGTATGGCGTGTATTATGAACTTCATATTTTATAAAATGGATGTAAAAAGTGTGTTCATGAATGGGATTATATAAGAAGAAGTGTATGTTGAGCAACCTAAGGGATTTGAAGATCCAATGAAACTCAATCACGTGTACAAACTAAACAAGGCATTATATGGTCTGAAGCAAGTCCCGCATGCCTGGTACGAGCGATTGACTCACTTCTTAATTACTCAAGGGTATAAAAGAGGAAGTATTGACAAGACTCTTTTCATCCTAGAGCAAAGCAACCATATCCTGATGGTGCACATCTATGTGGATGTTATCATTTTTGGTAGTACATATCAGCACTTGGTGGATCAATTTGTACAGGAAATGACTCAAGAGTTTGAAATGAGCATGGTTGGTGAGTTAAAATATTTTTTGGGACTATAGATAACCCAAACACAGGAAGGTATATTTATATTTCAAAGTACATATGCCAAGAATCTTTTTCTAGAATTCAAACTTGACCACTGCAAGGAAGCTCACACGCCTATGATCATAACGCTAAAATTATCAAGAATTGTTGAAGGAAAAGATGTGGATGCAAAATTGTACAGAAGTAGGATCGGTGGCTTTATGTATCTTACTGCTAGCAGACTAGATTTGTGTTGAAGTTTCGGGATTTGTGCAAGATATCAAGCATCTCCAAAACAATCACATTTAAAGGCTGTGAAGAGAATCATTGAGTATGTCAAAGGAACTGTCAATCTTGGCATTTTGTATTCGAAAGGATCAAACAAAAAATTTGGTTGGCTACTGTGATGTTGACTGGGCAGGAAGTGTGGATAAAAGGAAAAGTACTAGTGGAGGTTACTTCTTTCTTGGAAACAATCTAATCTCTTGGCTAAGCAAAAAAAAGAATTATGTGTCAATCTTTACAACAGAATCCGAATACGTTTCCATGGGAAGCTGCTGCTCTTAACTTCTATGGATAAAACAGATGTCAGCTAATTACAAACTTGAGTCTGGCCCCTTTTAGTTCACTGCGTCAACAAAAGTGCTATCAGTATCTCAAAGAATCCAATACAGCACTCTCACAAAAAACATATCAACATTCGGCACCACTTCATTCGAAAGCTAGTGGAAGAGAAACAGGTAATGATTGAGCATATTCACTGATTTGCAACTTCTTGATTTATTTACAAAACCTTTAGATTTTACTCGTTTTATCACATTGAGAAATGCAATTGGTTTTGGTGGGATATGACTCTGCTCTAGAGCCTGTAGGATTGACTTGTGTGTAGGGTCAGAGACATACAAAATTTTGATTTTGGTTGAAGGTACCAGGTTTAGTGGAAAAGAACTACCTATCATGTCGTCATGTCTCTGACTTTCAGTACATGTTCCATGGAGAAGTGGTCGTTTAAGTTGCTTCTGAAAAATCACGTGATGGAGCTGTCTCTCATTTGTGTAAGAAAAAAAAAAGACAAACCCTCGTCAAAACAGAGTAACATGAAGTCTAACTCGTGCCTCTCAGTTTGGATCCTCTCTCTCCGCTGGACAAAGGTTGAAAATTGATTCAGTACATGATAAAGATGTGATAGTGTGAAAGAAAGCCACTACAGCGGTAACCAGCAAACGTCATGAATCAGACCAAGCAGAGTATGTTTTCTTGATCTAGTTCTAAGACAATTAGGGTCATATTTCTCAATATCAGTGTTTAATTGTGTGATGATTCGTTGGATGTTTTGATCATATCATTCAATTACCAGTTTTCTTTGTGATATATGTAGCAACCCTACAAGTTGATTCCCATAGTCTTGCATACTTCATGTGGCTGCTTTTTGTTGGTGTATATATGTGTTGTACTACTGATCTGTTTTAAAGTGGTTGCAGCAGAGAACTACTAGGGATGGTTAGTTTTTTTTGTAAGGGAGGGTGATGAGGGCATCAGATCGTCTGGCAGGCCAGAAAACCAGAATGGCCGATCAGAATGCTTGCCCGAGACAGTCGGGCCATTTGGCGCGTCTGTCGGCCCAATCGGTATCGTCGGCCCTATGATCAGCCAGGTGGGACCGATCAACATTTCTGGCGGAGAGGCCCAAACCTTTGGCCCAACTGTCGGCAACGTCGATGACACCACCGGCCCAACTGATGATGCCGCCGGCTCAGGAATCAATCTGGCCGGCTCCGATGACAACTCGGCCAGCTCCTCGCACAATCCAGCCGGTTCAGCCGATTGCACCACCATTTCCACATCTACACAAGGAGACTCGGATCAACTAAGTTACCAGGTTCAAGGCATGAACCTGGATGAAGTCTCCACACCACCGGTGCCCCCAAGAGCCATGACAAGGAGCAGAACAAGGGCATTGTTCCACAAGTTCAGTTTTTGGGTAGACAAGCTCCTAGAAGAGCATCGACAAGGAGCCTTGGGCCAAGAGTACAAGGAAGAGTCCAAAGGCTTCTTTACATCAGAAAGGACACCAAAGACTTGGGCTCTTGTAGCAAAAGAGGTGGGCCCAACAATTCATAACCCTACTTGATGTAAGATTGAATATCAATCTCACAAGCGGTACGGCCGTGACTCGCAAGACCGAGAATCTCTCTTGGCTTAAGCGGGCAAGGGAACTAAAAGGAGGGGGTTTTGATCGAATCACACGATCAAAGGTGAACCAAGGGAGTTTGAATCTCTCAAACTAACCTGGCCGTGGCTTCAATAGAAAGGAAGTGAATCACACACTTAGTTTCTAAAGAATAAGAACAAGTTCAAAGACAAGGCTTTGAAGAAAATACTTTGTATTCAACTTTTATTTCAATGGTGGTCTATCTTTACAATGAGGTCGTGCTGAGCTTATATAGTGCTCTTAGCAACGGTCCTAAACCTAAAAAAAGAGAAAAGGAATTCATATATTTAAAATATATGGTTGTTGGCCATTAATGTCTAGTTTGGCCAACAAGGAAAGTGTATATGCTTGAATCTTGAGAGCTTTGGGGCGAATGTAAGGTGTCTAGGTACATCCTGGATGCTTTGGAAAGTCTTCAATACGTGCCCAATTTGCAAGGAATAGAGATATTGCAATCTGAACACATTAAGTGCACTTCGGTCCATATATGGCAAGTCTTGGAGGAAAGGGATTCGCCTGATCCTCTGGTGGCTGGTGCATGGTAGGTTTATTTTGGGCTTCCTTAGGGCCTTAATAATATCTCCTGGACGCCATGTTTTGGTTTTCAAGTGATTAAACCAGTTGGCCATCTCACTTGCCATAAACGGCTCCAATCGGTTCATTTGAAGGCACGGATGGACCCGTCTGGTCCAAGGCGTGTTTGAGCTTCTAGAAGTGCTTAAGGGAGCTCCTAGAAGTGCTTAAGGGAGCTCCTAGAAGTACCAAAAAGTCTCCTGGTCTCCAAAGAAACGTTTGGAGACTTTCATATAAGGAAAGTTCCAAATATGGTAAGTTTTGAAAACTCCAATTTGATGTATGGTGCATGACTTGATCTGGCCTTGTTTTGGGTGAGCTGCATGTCGCCGCGTGTCCTCTGTGAGTCAGGATTATAGGCCAGGTTTGGTCTTGGCTGGCCGCTTCTTGGTTAAGCTTGGATTCATGAAGATACACCCATGTATCTTTTTGCGCGTATTTGGCCGCCTTTGTGTTTCTTGGGCCGGCCGGGCCGGGCAGTTGGCCGGGGGTTGTGCCGATGACCTCATCATACCCTCCCCCTTCGAAATGTTTTGCCCTCAAAACATTTTGGTCTGCACATAGAGAAGGCAAGTTAATACCATGATTTACTTGTGGGTTTAGGGCATTACCTCGGTTTGTGGCCCTTATATGGTTCGGATGTGGCCATTGTGTATCTGGCGGTTGCTCCCTGATAAGAAAGGAAGCAATTAATCCTTTCCATTGCAGCTGGTTGCTTTGCTTTGCCTCCAAGGTGTTGGGTTTTCCATGGTCTCTTCTTGATTCCGAACATCGGTTTAATGTAGGAGGTGGGTCTTCTTGATCTTTGTTGAATCCTTGCTTTGTTAGACCTGTTTCAACAACTTTTGGCAAAGACAAGTGCATTATGCTAGTACTGGAAATTTCAAATTGAAGCTCCTTTATTTCCTTAACACTTTTAGGCTTAATATTTTCGAGTTCTACTTATAAGCTTGTTATTAGTTGTCTAGTTGGGCATGTCTTAGCAAAGTGTCCTCTTTCTTGACATCTATAGCATATAATTTCATCTGTTTTCACATTGTTAGAGGACTTACCTGGCGTTTCATTGATGTGTATTCCAAGCAATGGCTTTGATGGTTTCATGTGTGCTATGGCTTGAGGCTTTTGAACTTGCTGGTAAATTTTTGATTTGACCATTGGCTTAGCTACCTTTTGTCCTTCTAAGGTGTTTGAAAACACGTTGTTATGCTCAGAGCAGTAGGCAAGCTTGGGCTTATGAAAGGGCTGCATGTTTGGTGTAGACATCCCACTCCTCGATGTTGTTGGGTGCATAGGTTGTGTGGTGATGTTTCTGCGTGTTTGGTACTTCTTCACAAACTCCCTATACATTCGTGCCTTAAGGTCTCCCCAATCAAGGACTGGTTTGTTGTAGAAATTCCGTGCACTTTCTTTCAACCACCAATTATAGGCATCTCCAACGAGCATATCAACGGCATATGAGAGTTTCTCTTCTTTGGGGATGTTGTTTGAGCGCAGCCATTGTTTCATGTTTGTTTCCCATCGGAGGTATTCATCTGGGTCCTTGTTATACCCTGAAAAGGTTAGAGATTTGGAATTGTAAATATATACCTTACTTGTCTGATTTCTTGATCTAGTTGGAGTGGTGTACGTTGGCACTCGGCTTGACACAAGGAAGTGGCAAGGTGTAATTTTCTTTGGCCAGCTTCTGTCAGTGGAATAGTAGTCTGGTGGCTCTGGTTTGAGTTCTTCAACTTCTGTTTCATTGTCAAAATGATACTCTGAATAGTCTTCATGCTATGTCCCATATCCATTAAAATCAGCTACGTCGGGCAAGTCTTGGTCATAGTCCAGTGGTTCTGGTTCAAGGTTTTCTCCATCTGATTCTTCCCTAAAATCAGTCTCCAAATAGTATTGATTCCATGACTCTTCTGCATAGTCACACTCGCTGGTGCTTAGGCTTTGATCATAGTCGTTGTCTAGACTACAATCAGTTTGTGGTATGCTCATGGCGTCTTCCTCTTCATCATAGTGCTCCATCATTAAATTTTGTACCTTGCACGACAATAAGAAGAGATATCAGGCCCAAATCAACAAATAAGGAAACTACACTCTAGTGAATATATCATATAAACACATAAGTAGTAGTAAAAGGAAAATCGATACAAGTAAATATTTTGAGGTTTTTGTTTTTGTTTCTTTTGGAAACTAACTTTAAAGCAAACTAAAAGAAAATAATTTTCTGTTTTTTTGATATTTTAGATTAATTAGGACGAACAAAATATTCTATGAATCTCTCTTTTTTTAAAAAAAAAACTTTACTAGTAACTAAATTCGAAAATAACAAAATGAGTGATGCTTATATTTTTGGTTTTTTCTTATGATGAACAAAATTAAGTAAACATGAAATACAATTTTTTGAGTTGATTTTAGATTTATATGAGAGGAGACAAAAAGAAACAATAAGAATCAACAAGAAACAATGCAAATGAAGACTAAGAACAAATATATTTTTTTGATTTTTCGATAAGATGTAAATAAAAAAATGCAAAAAAAATCATAAAAGATAAAGGATAAAGGTTGGATGAACACAACCTGGGATAGGAGCTTTTAGCTCTGATACCAAATGATGTAAGATTTAATATCAATCTCACAAGCGGTACGGCCGTGACTCGCAAGACCGAGAATCTCTCTTGGCTTAAGCGGGCAAGGGAACTAAAAGGAGGGGGTTTTGATCGAATCACACGATCAAAGGTGAACCAAGGGAGTTTGAATCTCTCAAACTAACCTGGCCGTGGCTTCAATAGAAAGGAAGTGAATCACACACTTAGTTTCTAAAGAATAAGAACAAGTTCAAAGACAAGGCTTTGAAGAAAATACTTTGTATTCAACTTTTATTTCAATGGTGGTCTATCTTTACAATGAGGTCGTGCTGAGCTTATATAGTGCTCTTAGCAACGGTCCTAAACCTAAAAAAAGAGAAAAGGAATTCATATATTTAAAATATATGGTTGTTGGCCATTAATGTCTAGTTTGGCCAACAAGGAAAGTGTATATGCTTGAATCTTGAGAGCTTTGGGGCGAATGTAAGGTGTCTAGGTACATCCTGGATGCTTTGGAAAGTCTTCAATACGTGCCCAATTTGCAAGGAATAGAGATATTGCAATCTGAACACATTAAGTGCATTTCGGTCCATATATGGCAAGTCTTGGAGAAAAGGGATTCGCCTGATCCTCTGGTGGCTGGTGCATGGTAGGTTTATTTTGGGCTTCCTTAGGGCCTTAATAATATCTCCTGGACGCCATGTTTTGGTTTGCAAGTGATTAAACCAGTTGGCCATCTCACTTGCCATAAACGGCTCCAATCGGTTCATTTGAAGGCACGGATGGACCCGTCTGGTCCAAGGCGTGTTTGAGCTTCTAGAAGTGCTTAAGGGAGCTCCTAGAAGTACCAAAAAGTCTCCTGGTCGCCAAAGAAACCTTTGGAGACTTTCATATAAGGAAAGTTCCAAATATGGTAAGTTTCGAAAACTCCAATTTGATGTATGGTGCATGACTTGATCTGGCCTTGTTTTGGGTGAGCTGCATGTCGCCGCGTGTCCTCTGTGAGTCAGGATTATAGGCCAGGTTTGGTCTTGGCTGGCCGCTTCTTGGTTAAGCTTGGATTCATGAAGATACACCCATGTATCCTTTTGCGCGTATTTGGCCGCCTTTGTGTTTCTTGGGCCGGCCGGGCCAGGCAGTTGGCCGGGGGTTGTGCCGATGACCTCATCACTACTCCAAGTCGAAGACTAGGAGATAGGCGCGTGCATGCCACAAGGTCGGCCACCTTCCATTTCTTGGCCGAAAGGTAAGAATGGTAATTTTTCAATTATATACTTACCTTTTCTGTTTTGCAGGATAGGAATAGTAAGATTTACATTTTTGAGTCAAAAACAATTTAGGTAGTTGTATATTTTCGGTTATTTCCTTTTTGTAATTTTTCTTTGTACTTTTTTGTAACTTTTCCATTTTTATTTTTGAATCGACCCTAGAAGTTTAAGACTGCCGAGCATATTAATAAAGCTCTTTCAACATTATAGTTCGACAACTTTTTGATATTAATAAAGATAGAACTTTCTTCCTATGAGTTTTCCCCTAAAACTCTTTCGCTTAGAACCCTAGTTGAGACCAGCCCTCCTAGCTTCTAAGTTGTGATTTATCACAAGGTTCATCACCCCTCGTGTGGTTCACTTCACCTCTCCATCCAATACCCACCAGAAAACCCCCATCCAGAAGCCTAAGGCCGAGTTTCTCGCCTAATCTTCTCCAACTAGTCCGCGAGTATTACGGCCTTGATTCAAGGCTTGTATCATTTTGGTATCAGAGCTTAAGCTCCTAAAATCAGGTTGTTTCTATCATTTAATTTAGTATTAATTCCAATTCGTGCATTAGTTTAAGTCTCATTCAAAAAAATCAAAAAAAAATAATAACATCCAAAACTCAAAACGAGCGCATCTAGCTCCTACGTGAATCACTAGGGTTAGATTCATTCTTTCCATTACAACTTCGCTTTTTCCTTTTTGTTTAATCATAATTTCTATTCTTAATTAAGTTAAATAAAAAGTAAAAAAATAGAAAACTACCAAGAAAATCGACCAAAAACGATGTAGGAGATTTACGCATTAATTGCTAAAAAATTTCCTTTTTTCTACTATTTCTTTTTTTTCAAAATTTTCTTTCTATTGCATCTATTCTATTATAAAAGAAATTCTTCTAATAAATTCTTAGGAGCAAATTAACTTGTTTTCTTCTTGTAGCACACGATGGCTGAAGGAAACCAAGATGCAACCGAGGCCATGATGGCCATGTTCAACACCCTCCAAACACAACTCGCATCAATCAGCGAGAGGCTTGACCGTGTGGAAAGGCCGGTGAGATTTCAGGTTATAAGGCACGTGAGGGCTGACCAAGACCCTGTTGAAGGTCTTGATCACCCTAGGACACGGTCAGAACACGAGGAGCCCCAGCCAGATGGAGATTAGGACGCACAGTCTCATGGCTATCACCCTAGGCCGAGAGGACCTCCACGGCAACCAGAAGCAGAGGGCAATGGCTACGAGCCCTATGGTCATCACTAGAGACCAAGGATGCCCCCTAGACATCATGAGGATGGAGATTACTACGCCTACAATTGGGTAAACAGTCACGATGTCAAGCTAACACCTCCTGGTTTTGCAGGAAAAGTAGACCTCGAGGCCTATCTAGATTGGGAAAGGAAGATGGATCACATCTTTGACCATTACAACCAGCCAGGCCCTAGGAGAGTCTCCATGGCAGTAGCACAACTCACGGACAATGCCCTCATCTGGTGGGATCGTGAGGCTTCTGACCATAGGAGAAAGAGATTGAGGCTTGTAGACTCATGGGTCGACATGAAGGACCTCATGAGGCAAGGGTTTGTCCCACCTTATTTCTATAGGGATTTGCAACGACGTTTTGTACTCTTAAACAGGGCAAAAGATCAGTAGAGTACTACTACGAGGAGTTTGAAAGGCTAATGAACATGCTGGAGCTCAATGGAGATGAGGAGGCATTGATAGCTCAATTCTTGGATGGGTTGTAAGAGAGGATCAGCCGAAAGGTGGAGAGACAAATCTACAATGATTTCAAGGACTTGTTCCACCTCACTGTCCAGGCTGAGAAGCACATCAGGCATAAGAGCCAAGACCTACGCAGCAAGCCTAAGACGCCTTGGACACCAAGCATTGGCACTAAGCTCGTAGACAAGAGCAAGAGTATAGAGGTCAAACCACGGTTCAAGAGCAAGCCTCCTGAACAAACCCGTGACCAGAGAGAGCCTAGTAAGTCTTCTAACCCTCAGAGATCACGTGATATCACTTTTTTAAGTGTAGGGATCGCGGTCACATCTCAAGGGAGTGCCCAAACAACCGAGTTATACTGATCACGGAAGCTACAGAGTATGAGTCTCAAGATGAAGAGGATTTTGAACTAGAAGGAGAATACGGTGACATTGAGTACCCTGATGTGGGGGAAGTGCCGGTCACTAGACGCATCCTCAGTGCAATGGTAGACCCCTCTGAGAGCATACAAAGGGAGAACATCTTCCACAGCTGGTGCGCCATCAAGGAAAATGTATGTAATCTCATCATAGATGGTGGTTCTTGCACTAATGTGGCTAGTGCATACATGGTTTATAAGCTAGATCTAGAGAAGACAAGGCACCCCTGGCCATATAGACTGAGATGGCTAGATAACAAGGTGGAGCTTAAGATCCATGAGCAAGTAACCATGCCATTCAGTATAGGTAGATACCAGGACAAGGTAGTATGTGATGTAGTACCTATGCAAGCTGGCCATGGCAGTTTGACAAAGAGACAAGGCATGATGTCTGAACCAATCTCTACACATTTGTGCACGATAAGAGAAAGGTCAGCCTAGCTCCTTTCACACCTGCCCAAGTACACGATAAGAGAAAGGTCAGCCTAGCTTCTCTCACACCTGCCCAGGTACACGAGTTACAACAACAAATAAGTAAGGAAAAGAAACTCATTAAGTCTAATTTTCTCATTCAACCAAGTCATGTCCGGAGAGCTTTAGCCTCAAAGGATTTAATGTTACTAATGGTTTTCAAATAAGTTTTGAGTGTAGAGAAAGAACAGGTAGAGCTGCCTGCGGAAGTAGCAGTCCTCCTCAACAAGTTCCAGGATGTATTCTCTGAGGAGATACCAACAGGCTTGCCTACCTTACGTGGCATAGAACACCAGATCGATCTCGTGCCTGGAGAAGCCTTACCCAATCGACCAGCCTACCGGATGAGTCCAGAGGAGTCCAAGGAGCTTGAGAAGCAGGTTAAGCAGCTCCTGGAGAAAGGCTATGTTCGAGAGAGCCTCAGTCCATGTGTCGTACCAGTGCTGCTAGTCCCTAAGAAGGATGGGACATGGCGAATGTGTGTGGACTGCCGAGCAATCAACAACATCACAGTCAACTACCAGCATCCTATACCACGGCTGGACGACATGCTAGATGAACTGAGTGGAGCCACGGTCTTCTCCAAGATAGACCTCAAGAGTGGATACCACCAGGTCAGAATGAAAGAGAGTGATGAGTGGAAGACTGCTTTCAAGACAAAGCAAGGGCTCTACGAGTGGACAGTCATGCCATTTGGCTTGACTAATGCCCCAAGCACCTTCATGCGCCTTATGAACCAAGTTCTTAGGGCGTACATCAGTAAGTTTATGGTGGTCTATTTTGATGATATACTAGTTTACAGTATGTGCCTATGGGAACATCTTACACATCTTGAAATGGTGTTTAAAACCCTTCGACAAGAAGAGCTTTATGTCAATCTCAAGAAATGCACCTTTTGTACTGTCAAGCTTGTTTTCTTAGGCTTTGTTGTAAGTTCACAGCGCTTACAGGTTGATGAAGAAAATATTCGAGCCATACAGGAATGGCCAGCATCGAGCAACATCAGCCAAGTGAGAAGCTTCCACGGCCTGGCCAGCTTCTACAGAAGATTTGTGCCCAACTTCAGCAGCATTGCCTCACCATTGACGGCAGTAGTGAAGAAGAATGTGGGATTCAGCTAGGGAAAAGCTCAAGAGAAGGCATTCCAGGTCTTGAAGGACAGCCTCACGCATGCACCAGTACTAGTACTGCCCGACTTCAACAAAACGTTTGAAGTGGAGTGTGATGCCTTTGGAATAGGCATAGGAGCAGTACTAACCCAAGGAGGAAGGACAGTGGCATACTTCAGTGAGAAGTTAGGTGGGGCCTCACTGAATTACCGCACCTACGACAAGGAGCTCTATGCCCTAGTCCGAGCTTTGGAAACTTGGCAACATTACTTGTTGTCCAAGGATTTTGTGATCCACACTGATCACGAGACTCTCAAACACCTTAGAGGGCAAACTAATCTCAAGAGGAGACATGTTAGGTGGATGGAGTTTATAGAGACCTTCCCTTACGTCATCAAGTACAAGAAGGGTAAAGATAATATGGTAGCCAATGCACTATCAAGACGGTTTGCTTTGATATCTACCATGAAAGCAAAGGTCTTAGGATTCGAGCACATCAAGGACCTACATAAGGATGATCCTGACTTTGTTGAGAGTTGCAAGGAGTGTGGCACAGGGAGTCATGGCAAGTTCTATTCCATGATGGGTTCTTGTTCCGGAAAAGAAGGTTGTGCATACCACAAGGATCTCTACGAGAGCTTATCACCAGAAAAGCTCATGGAGGAGATCTTATGGGCTACTTTGGTGTTGAAAAGACACTAGCAGTGGTCAAGAAGCACTTCTACTGGACACACATCAAGAGGTCAGTAGAATCCCATTGTGCAAGGTGCATCACGTGCAAGAAGGCGAAGTCCCGAGTATACCCTCACGGGCTGTATCTCCCTCTACCCATACCTACGCATCCATGGGTGGACATTTCCATGGACTTCGTTCTAGGTCAGCCCAAGATCAACAACAAAGATGCTATCTTTGTAGTGGTGGACCGATTTTCCAAGATGGCACATTTCATCCCATGTGCCAATGTTAATGATGCCACACAAACATCCAAACTGTTCTTCAGGGAGGTAGTGCGACTTCATCGAGTGCCAAGGAACATCGTGTCAGACAGAGAAACCAAATTTCTCAGCCACTTCTGGAGCACCCTCTGGAGAAAGCTAGGCACGAAGCTGCTCATCTCTACCACCTGCCATCCTCAGACCGATGGCCAAACTAAAGTAGTCAACCGGACATTGTCGACTCTTCTCAGGACCACACTAGGGAAGAACCTCAAGACATGGGTGGAGTGTCTGCCATTCATAGAGTTTGCGTACAACTGAGCAGTACATTAAGCCACAAAGAAGACCCATTCAACCCTCAAACACCTTTGGAGCAAACACCATTGCCACCAGCAGAGATGACGAACCGCAATGGAGCATCTAAGGCAAAGTTCATCAAGAAGATGCACCAGAAGGTAGCAAAGAACCAGGAGAAGAGGACCGGGCAGTACGTGACTCACGCCAACAAGGGGAGAGGAGAGATGATTTTTCAACCAGGCGATTGGGTGTGGCTACAGCTACGGCAAGAGAGGTTCCGCAACCTAAGGAGTTCCAAGCTGGCCCGAAGAAGAGATGGACCATTCAAACTGCTGGAGAGGATCAACAACAACGCCTACCGGATCGAGTTTCCAGGTGAGTTTAATGTGTCTAACACATTCAATGTGACTGATTTACCTCCTTGCACATGAACCATTTTTGAGGTCAAAACCTACTGAAAGGGGAGGGGATGATGAGGGCATCAGATCGTCTAGCCGACCAGAAGACCAGAATGGCCAACTAGAATGCTTGCCCGAGACAGTCGGGTCATTTGACGCGTCTGCCGGCCCAAGCGGTACCGTCGGTCCTATGATCAGTCAGGCCGAGCCGATCAACATTTCCGGCGCAGAGGCCCAAACCTCCGGCCAAACTAGCGGCAATGTGGATGACACCGCCAGCCAACCTAGTGATGCCGCCGGCTCAAGAATCAATCTGGCTGGCTCCGATAACAACTTGGCCAGCTCCTCGCACAATCCAGCCGGTTCAGCCGATTGCACCACCATTTACACATCTACACAAGGAGACTCAGATCAACTAAGTTACCAGCTTCACGGCATGAACCTGGATGAAGCCTCTACACCAGTGGTGCCACCAGGAGCCATGACAAGGAGCAGAACAAAGGCACTCTTACACAAGTTCAGTTTGTGGATAGACAAGCTCCTAGAAGAGCATCGACAAGGAACATTGGGCCAAGAGTACAAGGAAGAGTCCAAAGGCTTCTTGATACAAGCCTCGATTCAAGGCTTATATGCGCGTGGGCTGTTTGGAGAAGGTTAGGTGAGAAACTCGACCTTAGACTTCTTGGATAGGGGTTTTTGGGTTGGTATTTGATGGAAGGATGAAGTGAACCACACGAGGGGTGATGAACCTCGTGATAAATCACAAACTTAGAGTTAGGAGGGCTGGTCTCAACTAGATTCTAAGCGCACAAGATTCTTGAGAGAAAACTTGTAAAAAAATTCGATATTTATTAATTAGCAAAAAGGTTGTCGAACTACAATGCTGGAAAGAGCCTTATTAATATGCTCGACAGCTTGACCTTCTAGGGTCGACTCAAATAAGAAAAGGAAAATTTACAAAAGTGCACAAAAAGAAAAGATACAAAAGTGTATAATCAAAAAAAGGACATATTCCTAAAATGTCTTTGACTCAATAAATGTAAATATTCTAGATCCTACCCTGCAGAAAAGAAAGAGGCAAATATTCTTATTGAAAACTTACCTTAATTACCTCACGGCCAAGAAATGGAGGGTGGCCGTCCTTGTGGCATGCATGCGCCTTGCTCCTAGTCTTCGACTTGGAGTAGGGTTAGGAATCTTTGGGCCCTGACCTCTCTTGCCACTAAAGCCCAAGTCTCTGATGTCCCTTGTGTTGTTGAGAAGCCTTTGGACTCTTCTTTGCACTTCTGGCCCATTGCCCTTAGTTGATCTTCCTCTAGGAGTTTGTCGACCTATAAGCTGAACTTGTGGAAGAGTGCTCTTGATCTGCTCCTTGTCATTGCTCCTGGTGGCACTACTGGTGTGGAGACTTCCTCTAGATGCATGTCCTGAAGCTGGTAGCTTATCTGGTCCGAGTTTACTTGTGTAGAAGTAGAAATGCTCGTGCACTCGGCTGGATCGGCTGTACCGGCTGGACTGTGCAAGGTACTAGCCAGAATGCCTTCAGGACCAGCCAAGTTGATCCCGGAGTTGGTGGCATCACCAAGGGGACCGGCGGTGTCATCCACGTCGCCACCAAGTGTGCCCGAAGCTTGGGTTTCTCCGCCAGCAATGCTGGTCGGTCTGGTCATATTGGTCGAAGATCCGGCGGTACCGCTTGGGCCGGCAGACATGCCAGATGGCACGGCTATCTCGGACAAGTTTCCTGGTCGGCCAATCTGGTCTCCTGGCTGGATGTACGACCTGATGTCCTCATCACTTCTCAACATCAAAAAAGACACCAGAGACTTGGGGTCTCATGGTAAAAGAGGTCAGGGCCCAACAATTAATAACCCTACTCCAAGTCGAAGATTAGGAGTTAAGCGCGTGCATGCCACAAAGTCGGGCACCTTCCATTTCTTGGCCGAAAGATAAGAATGGTAAGTTTTCAATTATATACTTACCTTTTCTGTTTTGCAGGGTAGGAATAGTAAGTTTTACATTTTTGAGTCAAGAACAATTTAGGTAGTTGTCCTTTTTCGGTTATTTCATTTTTATAATTTTTCCTTGTGCAATTTTGGAACTTTTCCATTTTTATTTTTGAGTCGACCCTAGAAGGTCAAGGCTGCCGAGCATATTATTAAGGCTCCTTCAGCATTGTAGTTCGACAACTTTTTGATATTAATAAAGATAGAACTTTCTTCCTACGAGTTTTCCTCTAAAACTCTTTCGCTTAGAACCCTAGTTGAGACCAATCCTCCTAGCTTCTAAGTTGTGATTTATCACGAGGTTCATCACCCCTCGTGTGGTTCACTTCAACTCTCCATCCAATACCCACCAGAAAACCCCCATCCAGAATCCTAAGGCTGAGTTTCTCATCTAATCTTCTCCAACTAGTCCGCGAGTGTTACGGTCTTGATTTAAGGCTTGTTTCAGAGGGGAAACAAAAAAAATCATGTATAAAATGAGAGGGAAGTCACCTACTGCTTCTCAGCCACCTCGTGACTCATCTCAGGTCATTTCCTTGGGCTCTGTTCGCCTCCCTACCGGACCTGTCACTCCTGTCACGGTGCGTGATGCACTTGCTGACACTACTGCCGTGCTATCTGCCCTAACGGATGTTGTTCGTCATCTTCAACAAGCCTTAAAAGTATGGTCCCTTGGGTGGTCCCTTGTGGGTGGTCTATCTTGTTTTCGGACTAATGATTTTTGTGTTTTTAACTTGTGCGCTCACGAGTAGGGGGAGAACAGATCTCGATCTCGATACTGGTTCTAAATTATTTTGAGGATGTGCAAGTTTTTTTAGAATCTTTTTTGTTTGATCTTTTCAGTTGTTAAGATGACAAGGTCATTTGTGCTCCGGTTCTGATAACTAAGATGGCAAGAATCATGGAGGAAAATGGTTGTTTTGTCGTAACTAACTCATATCACTCTCTGAACAAAGTAATTTGGATATTATCAAACAATCCTGATCGTTGTGGTCAAATCTATTTGTTGTTGTTGTTTGTATACTTTTCCTATGTGATATGAATTTTTCTGTTCAAGTGCTTGTAAGTTACACAAGTTAAAAAGGAGAAGACTAAAGATGCAGCTGTTTGTAACATATCCCTCAACTACTTGAGAATTAGCATAAGGAAGTAAGTCAAGACATTATGCAGAACTACCGAGTGAAGAAGAGAGAAAGGAAGAACCTGGATTTCGTTAAAACCCATTGAGAAGGACCCAACAGGTTCGGATTAAGTGGAGAAGTTTGCAAAGAGGCAGTAAAGTAAAGTTTAAGGAAGTTTCTTATTTTTGTAAAGAGAATAAGGAAATCTTACAATAAAAGAAGATATGGAAATTACATGAAGAAAGGAATTCGTATCTAAAGTTTTGAACGAAGCAGTAAAGATAAATAAGGAAACATAACACTGTGGCAAACCAACACTCATGAGAGAAAGAGAGCTTTTATTCAAGGGTTTTAGGTTTGTATCAGAGAAAGCAAAACTAGAGGGATAAAAGAATTTCGGTGAGATATTCCAAGAATGTGTGTAATCTTGTGAACCTGCGAAACTAGTGTAACAAGTAAAGAGTGTCTTGAGTTTGTTCAAATTTGTTTTAGGTGAGCTTTGAGAGTGCATTTAAAAGATCTTGTATTAAAGATACGTATTAGTCGTTGTATAAGTAATTGACGCAGTTATCTATTTTAGTAGGTTTTACATTTTCAGTTGAGACTTATGTATTAAGATTTGTTGAAGTAAGAGCTGTAGGAATCGGCTAAATGGAATTGAAAGAGCTACGAGGGTTGGGAAAAGGCATCCCAGGCCGAGATAATCACATCCAAATTGTAGTTTATGTTGATATAGCTAGTAATCCATACGGTAGATCGGACTAGCCAAAGAGTCACCAGGTCGAATTTTAGTTTTTTGGCTGAAGTAACTTTGAGAGATACAAACTAGGGAATGAAATTTGATTTTGGCAGAATAGTTTGAAATTTGGACGAAAGATGGCTGAGGCGGCTGCACCATGGCCGAGCCAGAACAATCAGCCGCGGTGGATTCTCAGATTGTTGACTTTCTCCAGAAAATAACTGATCCAAGTATTACAGAATTTTGCTTCCATAAGTAGCAAATAAAGAAGTATATAGCTGAGCGAGTGGGACGAATATCTATTCAAAAACCTCTTTTCCATTTATGAAACAACTAGCCACTTTACATGAACAAGAGACATTTGTCAAAATCCATGCAACAAGGATCACCCCAAGTGGCCTATAAATACTCCTTTAAATTATACTCTCTTCCACCCTAAAACTTTAAATAAACTCTATCAAATTTTCCCTAGAAAGAGTGAGAGGAATATTGATTGGATCTGAGGAGCTTAAGGCCAAACCGTAGACACTCTTCGTACCTAAAATATAGACTAAAGATATGTCTTCCTCGTTGGTGAGAATTTCAAGCCGAATCAGGATGAGTTGTGGTGCATTTCTAGTCAAGGATCGTGTGGAAATTAGTTTGAATCTCTCTTGAATTTTTAGCTGAAATCTGAGGAGGAGTAGTCTTGTGATTGAAGAGTACTTATTTTGAGTCAGAAAGTTTCAGCTCCTTTGAGAACTTACTTTGAGTCAGAAAGTTTCAGCTCCTTTGAGAAAAGAAAAGAAATGGAAAGGAAAGTCAACTGAGTTCTCTTCTTGGTATTTTACTTCGGAATCATGGTTGAGAACACGCTATTCGCTGGACCACCTAGAAAACAAGTTGTAGAACGACAAAACCAATTTCAGATGTCAATGAAAACATAAAATCAAACTAACATTAAAACAAAACTTCTGAAATTGAAGTTTCAACAGGTGACACGGGAGAAGAAACAGCACAAACAAAAGACCAAGCCAGTCTTGAGAAATCTATGTTAGAGAAAAGAAGAAAAGTTCGATCCACTATCAAATTGAGCGTAGGTGAAAATATTCTAAGGAATATTATAAAGGAAAGAACAGCTCTATATATGCTAAAGACTGTATAAACTTTACTTGGCTAAATCTTTATCTAATCGTATTTATTTTAATCAAAAGTTATGTAATTATAAGATGAATGATAATATGACAATGAAAGAGAACATAAAGGAATTTTTAAGATTAATTGCTGATCTGGAACATGTCAAAATGTTTGTATTTAATGAGGATCAAACCATCATTGTGTTGATATCTTTACGAAAGGCTTATAATCAGCTAGAAGACACTATGAAATATGTAAAGACAACAATTTCTCTTGATGAAATCATTGTAGCAGTCATATCAAAGAAACTAGAATTAGGAGAGAATGGAAAGCTATCAAAAATATGTCAAAAAGACTCTTTGTTCAAGAAAGAGACACACAGATGAGAAGGGATAAGATGATAGCAAAAGGTAAAAGAAGATTAAAATCAAGAGTTAAAAAAACCTGATGGATCTGTGGAAAAGATGGACATTTTAAAAAGCAGTGCTCAATGTGAAAGGAAAGAAACAGACAAGCATATAATGATAACCCATATAGAGGTGAATCATCTAATATAACAGCGCAAGTCTTTGATGCAGTTGCATGCATTGATGGTCTCTAGAGCCTTATTGCCTCTACAAGATGAACTGAAAGAGAAATGGATCATGGACACTGACTGGTCCTTTCACATGACTCCTTAAAGAGATTGGTTCATGGACCTGAGAGAAATGAATTCCGGAAAAATAAGGATAGCAAATGATACCTATTCGTAAGTGTGGAGAAATGGAAACATAAGGATTAAAAATCATGAAAACACAAATGTCCTGCTGACAAATGTGAGATACATTCTAGAGATGTCCAAGAACCTCATATCACTTGGTACTTTAAAGAATAAGGATGATGGTTTCAATCAATAGATGGAATTATGAATATTAACAAAGATTGTAGAACACTAATAAAAGGTGAGAAAACAGACACACTCTACATTCTTAAAGAGTATGTATTACCACGAGAGGTAAATTCCACAATCTTCTCCAATAAACAAGGCTTTGACATAGAAGGTTAGGTCATATGAGTCAAACGTGAATGAAGACTTTGATCAATAAAGGTTACAAAGATAAGAAAAAGGTTGCATATATCACTACAAGAAAACATCCATTTTACGACCACGGAAGTGGTCGCAAAGTGGTCGCAAAACTCGAAATTGCGACTACTTTGCGACCACCAAAAGTAGTCGTAAAATCATAGTCGCAAAAATATGTAGTCGCAAATCAGTCATAAATTTGCGACTGATTTGCGACCATGGTAATAGTGGTTCAATTTGCGACTGATGTGCGACCAATTGGTGGTGACTACTTTTGTGACTACTTTGCGACTGAATTCCATAACAAATTTTGCCACTGTTTTGCGACTACATATGTGGTTGCAAAACCCGTAGACACAAATCAGTCACAAAATTTTGTGACTGATTTACCACCACAGTTAACATGCAGTCGCAAATCAGTGGCAAAAAGTGTGACTGATTTGCGACTGATTATAAAATAATCAAAAAAAAATTTGTAGTCGCAAATCAGTCCCAAAAAATTGAGACTGATTTGAGACTAATTTGCGACTACAACGGAATTAGATTAAAAAATTAATTAAAAATTATTTCAAAATAATTTTTAATTAATTTTTATTTTTCTTTATTAATATTGTTCAAAATTATTTTTAATAATATTATGAATATTTTTTAATTAATTTTTAATTATTAATATTATTAATTTTTAATACAATAATTTTAATTAATTTTGTCATAATATTATTAATATTATAAATATTAATTAATTTTTAAATAATTTTTAATAATATTTTTCAAAATTAATTTTCAAAATAATTATGTTTTAATAATATTTATATTTCATTACTATCTCTTCTTGCCATTTGTGTGTTTGTGGTTTTTTTGGATTGGGAGAGATTTTATAAGTGTTTAGAGAGGTTTTAGAAAGTATGAATGTTTGATTATGAAAAATGAGGGAAAACCATCAAGTATTTATAGAATTTTTTTGCGACCACGTATATGGTCACAAATCAGTGGTAAACTTTGAAATTAATGATGTGGTCGCAAATCAATCGCAAATTTGCGACTGATTTGCGACCACCAAATAATTTGGTGGGAATCAAAAACTTTCAAACTCCCTCTAAATTAATTCGTGGTCGTAAATCAGTGGCAAATTTGCCACTGATTTGTGACCACGGTTAATTTATTCGGAAAAAACCATTGTGGTCTCAAGTCAGTGGCAAATTTTCCACTGATTTGTGACCACGGTTAATTTATTCAAAAAAAAACCATTGTGGTCTCAAATCAGTGGCAAATTTGCCACTGATTTGCGACCACACTTAATTTATTCGGAAAAAAACTTGTGGTTGCAAATCAATGGCAAATTTGTCACTGATTTGCGACCATGATTAATTTATTCAAAAAAACATTGTGGTCTCAAATCAGTGGCAAATTTACCACTGATTTGCGACCACGGTTAATTTGTTTAGAAAAAAAACAGTGTGGTATCAAATCAGTGGCAAATTTGCCACTGATTTGCGACTAGAGTTAATTTATTCAAAAAAACATATGGTTGTAAATTAGTGGCAAATTTGCCACTGATTTGTGATCACAAGTAATAATTGTGACTAATTTGCCACCACATTCTCAATGTAGTGGCAAAGTGGTGGCAAATCAGTTATGAATAATACTTTAAACCCTAATTTTTTTTATTTTGGTAAATAAATTAAATTATATAAGATTGATAACTTGATTATAAGTTGTACAAATTTCAATTAATAAGAAAACAACAACATTTACCAAATTTTCCAAATTTACAAATCATTTACCTAAAACACTTAACAAATTTTCTTAACCTTATGTCTCTTATATACATTTCAAATGTTCTCTAAAATTTAAATGAATACAAATATGATTTTTTATACATGTGGTCACTTATAATGGTTAGTACTTACATAAAAATGCAAATAGAAGTTGTAAATGTAAAAAATACTTTAAAAAATATAAATTTACCCTATGTGGTCGCAAATCAGTCGCTATTTTGCGACTGATTTGTGACTACAGTTCAAGTTTTGTTCTACTGGTTGCAAATTAGTGGCAAATTTGCTACTGATTTACGACCATAAATAATAATTATGACTGATTTGCCACCACAATCTCAATGCAGTGGCAAACTGGTGCCAAATCAGTCACAAATAATACTCTAAACACTAAATTTTATGATTTTGGTAAATAAATTAAATTATATAAGATTGATAACTTGATTATAAGTTGTACAAATTTCAATTAATAAAAAAACAACAACATTTACTAAATTTTCCAAATTTACAAATCATTTACCTAAAACAATTAACACATTTTCTTAACCTTATATCTTTTATATACATTTCAAATGTTTTCTAAAATTTAAATGAATACAAATATGATTTTGTATATATGTGGTCACTTATAATGGTTAGTACTTACATAAAAATGCAAATAGAAGTTGTAAATGTGAAAAATACTTAGGAAAAATGTGAATTTACCCTATGTGGTTGCAAATCAGTCGCTATTTTGTGACTGATTTGTGACTACAGTTCAAATTTTGATCTTGTGGTCGCAAATCAGTGGCAAATTTGCCACTTATTTGCGACTGCAAACCCCAGTCGCAAAACAGTTGCAATTTAGTCTCTTAATGGTTGCGTATTGTGACCAATATGCGACTACAAGTTTTAGTCACACTTTTGCGACCACTTTGCGACTACATCTCCGTAGTCGCAAATTGGTCGCAAAATCGTGGCAAATGTGGTCGCAAATTTTGCGACTACGTATGTGGTCGCAAAATGCAGTGGCATTTTGACAATTTTCTTGTAGTGTATGGAATACGGTGAGGATTGCATCTATGCAAAAGCTCATTGTGTTAGCTTTTGAACTGGGAAACATATCACCAAAGAAAAGCTTGACTATATCCATTCTTATTTGTGGAGATCACCTAATGTTCTCCTATCTCTAGGTAAATGTCAGGCTCGTTTATAGATGAGTTCACTAGGAAAACTTGGATTTACTCTCTTAAACGAAAGGAAGAAGCCTTTGCAAGCTTTGTTGATTGGAAAAAACTAGCTGAAAATCAGTTTGAAAGGAAGATCAAAGTACCCAAAATAGACAATAGTTTTGAATTCTGCAAAAATGAATTCGATGACTTCTGCACGGCTAAAGGAATAACCAGACATAAGAAATGTGGATATACTCCACAACATAATGGAGTTTCCAAAAGAATGAATCAAACAATTCTGGAAAAAATCAAATGAATTTTGGGTGAATCTGGATAACCTAAAAGCTTCTAGGTAGAAGCTGCAACAACACAATACATCAAATCAACAAGTCACCCACATTAGCTCTTGATTTTGAAATCCCATAGGAACTATGGACTAGATCCAAACCGAGATATGAAGATAAGAGTATTTGGGCCAATAACTTATATTCACAATAACCAGGGAAAGCTAAATCCAAAAGTTTTGAAAGGAGCTTTTATCGGTTACCCTGCTGGAGTAAAAGGTTATAAATCTGGTTGAGTGAAGAAATAAAGTGTGTCATCACCAAGGATGCAACTTTCGAAGAAGATAAGATTTACAAACATCTAAAATCAATCTCAGAAGAAAGTGTGTCATCACCAGGGATGCAACTTTCCAAGAAGATAAGATATACAAACATCTAAAATCAGTATCATAATCAAGTACAGAGGTATCAGATTCTAACTCACCTTTTAGTTATGAATTAAATGTTGGAGATTTCAGTGACTTAGGTGGAAAAGATCAAGCAAGGGAGACATTAATCAATGCAAATGATAGTGAGCAAGAAAATGATTCTGATAATGAGCAACGATATTGTAATAATGATCTTGGTGACTATCAACTGGAAAGGGACAGGAAAATGAGAATATCAAAGAAACTAGCTAGATTCGATGAATCAACCCTTGTATAGTATGATGAGGAAATTTTGGTTGGGTTTACTTTAATGATCAGTGAAGATTGAGAGTATCATGAATCATGCTGCTCGGAAGAAGCTAATATATTATTAATTAACTATTGATAATTAATTGATAATTGAAATAATAACTAATTTACATTGTTAATTAATTATTTTTTTAATATTTATTAACTAATATTAATTAATAATCATTTTTATTTAAATGAAATAAAATTTAAATTACTAAAATAAAATTCAAAACTTTATATAAATATTAGTTATAAAATTTTGATTACAAATCAATATTAATTGAAATTTAATTAATAATAAAAACTAAAATGTTAATTATTATCGACTGGCAGAAATTAAAAATATCCTGAAGAAAATTATGGTGATGCAGTTGATGGTGAGGGAGGTGTTTTGTGTTTGACAGAGCATTGCCGTTCATAAATGCCAGAAATTGTGGATCCGTCCATTGCATGTAAGCTCACAAGTATCTCCAAACTCATGATACAGTTTTGTTGTTCCGCTGCAACTCTGGTGATTTCGCCATCCCGTTCTTCCCATCGTGCTCGTTAAGTAGCAAGTTCAGAAGCAAGTTGGGCATCCCGTTCTTCCATACAAGCATTTGCATCAACTTGTTTTTCAATTTGACACTGCGCGGCAAGTAGGTTTTCTTGAAGCGCGACAAAATTGGAAGAATTTGTCCCGAGGCCTTCTCTGCGTATGTCAGTGCCGTGAATATGGATAAAACTACCAAGACTGTAAGGATGTACTCTTTCATCCAGAATAGAAGCCTAAAAATCAGTCAAATATTAATTTAATTAGTAGAAAATAAAATGAAATACTATAAACGTTTAAAATTTGGTTAGTACCTTAATGAATATTTCATTCATTTCATCCGCGGTCAATTGTAGTCAGCGCGAAGTACTGTCAGACATTTCACAAGAATCCACCCCAACGATCGCCATTTTTTCTTCCAAATTCTTTTCGTATGTTTCACCGGTTTGTTTTACATTCAAATTGACATACCTCTTATCTTCTCGTGTGTACATCTTTATAAAAACTTCAATAGAGACTCATCGTCCCAACTCAGTTTCTTAAGTTTTTTTAAAATATGGTAAATAAATAAACCTTTAAATAAAATTTTAAAATTTTAAAATGTTAAATTTTAAAATAATGCTTACCATTTTTGTTGAATATGTATATATGATTTTTGGTCCGATAAATGTTTATGCGGACCAAGAGCATCCCAAAAATAGTTACGGTTGTTAGATGCATTGCTACTTCTCTCATTCGATGTTTATGTGATCCAGTAGTCTGTCATTATTTTGTACAGACTGGGTGATATCCACCTCGGACCTTTGCGAGTTGTGTGAACGTTGCTCACTATTGCTTTCATCCATTGAATACAGACGGTTCAAACTCTTTTCATGCAACCGAAGTGATCACAAGATCTCAAGTGTACGATTGATTGAAAATTTTATTTTTTTTAAATTATAAAATATATAAATATTAATTTATTTTTAAACAAATAATAATTAAAAAGATTAAAAATAAAGATAAATAATTACCACAAATTTAATGAAATATTTTTCTTGCCATTTCGTTGACACGACCGTCCAACTATAATAGGAGCGTTCGAATTTATTTTTCAAATTTTTTGAAATTTGACGGGTTATAACCCTTTTGTCAAGATCAAACCTAATATATTAAATATAATAAATTTACATATCTAATTTTTAAATAAATATTTTAATATTTATTTTATATTTTAAATTTTACTTACCATGTAGTGTTTGGTGAAGGCACCATAGACAGCACGGGTAAATATTGATCACATCCTTAGATTTGTACCAAACTATCCAATGTGATAGTTTGTTCCTCCGTTTGAGTATCCGAGGGTGAACTTCTTCTTCTGAAGGTTTCTGAAACTAGTGTGAAGCTTTGGTTTCAGAATGGTGTAGGGGGGAGGGGGTGAATGTGTACTTTGGGGGAAGACATGATGTTGCTCTAGTAGCAGCGGTTGATGGCTTAGACGAGGTCGATGAATTTCGGCTGGAAAATGATGGGGTTTGTCGTCTTCCTCGGCCCTTATAGATCAACCGGAACTCACCATATAATAAAAATGTGTTTTGAGAGGTTTAAAAGGTTTTGAAAGGTTTTAGTGTTCAGTAATTTGTTTGAAGTGTAAAATAGGAAAAGGAGAATCATATATATATATATATAACATTTTTAACCACAAGAAAGTCACAAATTGGTCGTAAATTGGTCGCAAATCGCCATGGTCGTAAATTGGTCGTAAATTTTGTGACCAATTTGTGATCACCATTTAATTTGGAGGGAGTTAAAATTTCCAAAAACTTCTCTATATAAATCACATCAAGATTATGTCATAGGTTAAGATCTGTCAAGTCCGGCACTCCTAAAATATGTCTTTTTGTACCAATTATGCGAGCTTCCATATCCTTCTTATTTTATTTCATGACCATTTCCATCGCAGTCAGATGTTTTTAAAGGATTGATAGATTTTATTTGCTCGTACAAAATTTTTTCGTCGGTCAATGATTCTGGTGGTTAATCATTCAAAGCATGCTTGTGTTTTAAAATTTTGCTTTATTTTTCATTAATGGATGACACTGAAGAAGAAACCTTTTATGACAATCAAACCAACACGTCTTTGTATTATTTGGTAATTGAAATTCCTAGGTATTATCCATATAAATTGGATAAGACAATCTACCATGCGTTGTCCATCCTGACAACATTTCATATGTTAAAAATCGCTCCAATAGCATAACTTTTAAATTTAAATTTTGATTCAAAGACACATCTGATACATCAACTCCCGTATACCATAATTCTTTTAGCTCATCAATCAAAAGTTAGAGGAATATATCTACACTAGCGCCCAGATGATTTTCCCCCGAATTCATAATTGTAAGAAACAAGTACTCTTTCTTCATACATATATCAGGTGGTAAGTTATAGGGAGTAATAATCATAAGCAATAATGAATGATTACGAGACATCTCAAATGGACTAAAGCCCTCATTACATAAGCCAAGTTAAATATTTCGATATTCACCAACAAATTTTGGATGTAGATGTTGAAAAATTTTCCACTCCACAGCATCTGATGGATGATTCATTTCTCCGTCTTCTACTTCATGATCTACGTGATACCTAATTGCCGCTGCAGTTTTCTCACGTTGATACATCCTCTTCAATCTGTCGCCTATAGGTAAATACTAAATATGACTGAAAAGTATTTTCGTCCTACCCTCGCTTGGGTTATATTGTGGTGAATTGAAAATTTTACATTTTTCCCATTTTTCATTTTCTTTCCAAAAGATCATACAATTGTGAACACACACATCAATTATATAAAATTGGAGGCCTAAATTTTGCATCAGTTTTTTGGTTTCATAATATGAACCCGCACGTGATTTCCTCGGGCAAATATTTAGTAAACAGCTCCGCCCACGAGTCCATGCATTTTTAAGCAAGATTAAAATCAAATTTAATGTTCATGAATCGAGCAATTAAAGATAACTATGAATGTCATTCATGACAACCATCATATAATGAATTTTTGCAACTTCTAACATGTTGTAAGAATTTTGTGTTTCTGAATTAGGTTCTTCTATATTATTTGAAGCATTCCTCATGATGATTATAGTACTCATCAATCGTAGTATCACGAAATATATCCATCACCATTTCCACATATCTATTACCAGATGTACATTCTATTTCTTCACTACTAGATGTACCTCCCTGATTTCTATCCACATCATCAGAACGACTTGCTTCTAACTCAAAATTCAGTTATTCTCTATGTTTATACCAAACATAACAATTTGGCATAAATCCTCCACTATACAAATGATTCCAAATTTTACATTCCGAAATTTTTTATATCATTTTTACAATTAATACAAGAACAGAAAAACTTACCTCCACTAGTTTGCGCTATTGGTTGACTATTTGTAAAATTCATTAACTGTTTTATCCCTTGTAAAAATTATGTCGATATATTTATTGATTGATTATCAATCCTTTCGTATATCCACTCTCTCGAATTACTATAATTCCCCCACATGTTTGTATTTTTTTTATTTGTGATTTTACAAATTAGAAAAGATACATGGGGCATATATATATATAAGATTTTTCTACTACTTTGTGACTATTTTTCGAGCATGGTAGTGTGATCACTTATTTTTAGGTATACCTACTATGCAAATGTTTTCCACGTTATTATTTAGCCACCATTTTGGGATTGAAGTGTCACTTGTACAATTATCGTATTTTGATCGCATATTTTGCGACCAATATGCGATAGCTGTGCAAATACAACATATATAATCACATACTAATTGTAAAAATGTGACCAAATAGCAACTATATGTCTTAGTCGTAGAATAGTAATAGATTGGTTATAATTTAATTACAAATTACGACCAATATTTGAGTACAGTTTTTAATCTTAAAAGTGCAATCACCTTGTGACTACAAACATGTATTCGTAAAATTAATTGTAAAATGATTGTTTTCTTAGTGTTTTGTACTTTATAATAGTTTTATAAGAAAGCATATTATATCATTTTAGTGGGCGTAGATAAATGTTTTATATCTTATAAGTTTATGTGCTTTAGTGATTGTTATATAACATTATAAATGTTTCTTATGTTTCGGTGGACAGTGATGATCTCCTCACCATTTGTAGTCCTTCCTTTTCCAAGTGAGGATGATAACTTTGATTATTTGCACAAATTTGTCTCGCTTTGTTAATTTATCTGTTATCTACTTTCTTTTTCTAAACTTCGTTTTATTATGATTTGGCTTTCAGTATAATATTTTTAAGATGTTAAAAGACAAGTTTATTTGATGATTTCAATAAAGATGGATTTTTTTAAAGTAAGCTTTTAAACCAAATTTTACAAAGAAAGTGAAAACAGTAAAATCTAGAAAGAGGGGGATGTTACAAATAAACTCAGTTTTATATAACCTCTATGATGAGATTGATATAAAGAAATTGAGTATTGGAAGTTATCTATCTTGAAAAGAATAGTTCATTGGTGTCGTAGGATTTTCGTGTTAGATTAATTGGGAGATTATGAAGTTGGTTTTATAAAGCAGGACACTAAATTTGATATAACATTTATGATGAGTGTAATGTATAGAAATTTAGGATTGACTAAAGTTTCAAGTATGAATTTTATATAATCATAAGTGATTCCTAACATCTCATAAGATTTATGTATATAAGTTTGAGTTTTTACGTACGAGCACAAAAAGGCAAAAACAGCAAGCGAATGTTTGTTAGATGTAATTGGGAACATTTTGAGTTTAGGAGAGAGCTTCCACATGTAGTTTTATCAGCAGAGCATTTGTTTCAAATGATGGATTTACTCTGAGGGTTTTAAAGATTGTTGATTATGCTATCATAATTCAAATCCATGTTTGGTTGGAGTAATGAGATGTTGCTCAATGAGAGCTCACATGACTTGCTCAAATTTTGTTGTTGTCATCTGTACATATTTGAGTGAAGATCTATATAATCAACTGAGTTAATTTATAACTAAATTTAGATCCAAGTTATGTTGGAGAAAATATTTAGTAAATATAAATTAAATACGTGCATAATTTATTTTTTATTTAAAATATTTTTTAAATTTTTTTAATATTAATTATATAAATAAATATACAATAAAAATTTTTTACAAATAAATTTAAATTATCTATATTTTAGATAAATATTATTATTAAATAGGTAATGAATTGTAAATGTGATGCATATTCATCAATTAATCCAAACTTTTGTTTTATATTTTGTTTGACTAATTTTCTAAAAATTTTAATATTTTATTTTATATTGTATTTGTTTTTTATTTCAAAATATTAAGAATTTATATATAATATAGTATTAAATATTTGTATAATAACATTTTCGTAAATAATATAATAAATTTTGTGTCAAGGAATATTTGCTTTAAAATATGATCATAATGTGATATGTGAGCGTAGCATATTTTTGTTAAAATATTTGTTAATTAATATATTAAAAATATTCAGGTAGACTAATAAAGAAATTTGTTGTTCAATTATTGCTGATAAGACTTTTTAATAACTTTTTTTCATCAGTACAAATTTGACTGGAGTAACGAGGTGAATTACACTTATAATAGTGTTAGTGAACCGTAGATTAACAAAGCAATCGACATGATTTTAACAAAGAAAAAGATGTCAATTGAATCATGGTACGAGAACGGACCAAAAGTAATGTTAAGTTTAATTATGATGATGAAATTGGTAAATGAACATAAAATATGAAAGCAAATATTGTAAGTTATGGAAAAAGCAACGTAGCGGAATTTTGACTTGAAATCTGCCAAATATTCTATATAAGTTAATATTTTACAATATTATATTTACTAAAATTTACACATAATTAAATTTGTTTTGTTACCAAATCAAAATATAGAATACTTCTTTTGATTCTAATCACCCTATTGTGGTATAAAATAGAAATTAACAACATTCATTTTCTCAGCTTCCTATCTAAAATTTCGAAGTTAGAATTTTCTCAATTGGCTCTCAACCATGTTGAGTCAATCCTTAACCCTATTACACCTTTTTATACTATACGAAATTCTTTTGGCCTCGCAACCCTATAATCTTCGTATAATCTCAGTTACAAAGGAAAATCTTTTTGTTTATGTTTATCCTTCCTAAAAGATCTCATTTAAATATTCTCTTAAGATCTTGTTGTCATATCACTTGATACTCTTGACACATCAATCTCTAGCTTCCATGTCAACCATATATATTATGATATTGCCAAATCATCTTGTGTCATGTTAGTTCCTCGCTGCCACGTCACCAGATGAACAAACTCAGGTTCGCATAGCAACAAACGTCTGCTTCCTCAATCTCTCTATTTTTAGCTTATTGTGATATTTAAACACCTTGGTCTTCAGTCATCTACAATTGCTCACAGAAACACAAATATCTAGAGACAAAACATTTCTAAATACAGCCAAAGCCACATTAGAAACATAATGTTGTCTACAACATATTGTTCAGCGGAAGCAAATTCAAACATTGTGAACTGATGACCAGCCAAAAGTACCAAGTTTGTAAGAACAAAGAAAAATACACACCAAAATAAAATCAAAGTTTGACAACTACTTTCAAACTAAAGTAACAAAAACCATCTCCCCCCACAAATCTAGCTCCCCCGTCTCCCTAGTCCTCATCAGAACCCGATGCATCTTCTTCTTATCCCCCTACTTAAATGCACAACTAAGTTCAATTAGCTTACAATTAATACAAAAATGATCAGATCACTTACCTGCTTATAAAGCACCGTGTAGTATCTTGATTGCTTTCATCACCACTTTTCGATAACCACTTGCTTCAGCTCGAGATGATAACCAACAACCTGTTTCGTTTCCTTCTTGAACTCTTTCTTTTTTTATCTCGTCTTAGGAGCATTTTCTGCTACACTCAGTTTAAGTTGGTATTGAGCCATCAATAGCTGGTATATGAGGCTCGGGTAAGAGAGAAAGAACTTTGATTTAGGCGATAAGGCTAGGTACATAACATGCTCAAACACCAGCTTTCCAATATTAAATGGAATATTTTTCACAATCTTGTACATGATTCTAGTCCTTGTTGGTTGAGGGTATGCGAAATTCTTGCTAGGAAACCAATTTCGGAAATATATCTTTTAAAAGTCAGAGTTCAGATTTGAGTAAATGTTGAAGTTTATCATCGACCATTTCTTGACCTTTCCAACAGTCATGAACTAGGCAAGATCATCATCTGTTACCTCAAACATTCGCACCCTAGATGGTCTATCATCTACCTCATCCAGTCCAAACATGACATTGATTCGTTGTGGTGAAAACTCATACACAAAATCACGTACAAGCACCTCAATAGAATCAGATTCAACCTTAACACTAGGAAGATTTGCATAGAATTCCCAGATAACTTTGGACACAAAAGGTTGAATGTCTGTTACCATTTTTAACAACCCAGGTTTTTCTATCAACTGTTTCACTTCATCAACTTCACCAAACTCAACATTTTTCTCTCCTATAAACCGAACATCAAGACTAGAGACTATGTCATACCTTGATTTTGTATCGAACGAGTTGAATATTTGAGAGTCAAAGTTCTTTCAACCCGAGAAAGTTTTTGACTTGTTGTTTGTTTTGCTTTGTTGGTACTTGTGCAGGCTCCTGCTTTCTCTTCCTCAATCGTGATGAGACTTCTCCTACATAGGTGCGAGGTGCAGTCGACTGATCTGGGACATCCGACATTATTTATCACCGGTGGAGTTGCATCTGCAATTGTTTCTAAAGCCGGTTCCAACATTATTTTTGAAAGAAGTTTCTAATTCTTGTTCAAGCTCCTGTACGTCAGGTTCTCTTACTCCCGACTCTCTTTCAGCTCATTCATACACCATCATGGCTGAGTTAGGATCCACTAACTCTTCAGGTTCGTGCATGTCTGATCTAGATGTTGATGGATTCTCTGAGGGTTGATCTATTCGCAATTGAATTAGGCGTTGTATACCTGATAGTATCGACTTCAACCTTGCACTTTTTCCTCCTTGATTTTTCTCTCTTCATCGATTTTCAGAAAACTTGCCCTATTGTTCCGATTTTCATTGCAATTTATAACTGATAGCAAACCCTTAAATTTTTCCACTACTCCACTAACTTTCAGTGAGCCTTTCATGCTTGTTGGGTTTGGGCATATGTAAAACAACTTAACCTTGACACACTTAACAAACCATCAGCGCATTAACATCAAGTTCAAAAATCAACAACTTGTTCACATAACAAATTTTTTGTGTATATTGCATCACACATCAGTACACAAGAAATCGATGAATGACCCAAAAATCTTTAAAACATGTGAGTAATATATATATATATATATATATATATATCATATATTTGAAATCCGTTCAACTCACTACAGTGATCAAGACATAAGCACTAGAACTAATCACATCTTTGTTCATGTACCACACATGTGTAGGCAGCTGAATTTTTTTTTGAAAAAGTTTTTGCATATTTTTACTCCTTTTTTTCTCTTTTTTTTTTCTTTTTTTTCTTTTCATCTTTTTTTTCTTTTTTTGTGATTGATATGTATCAAAAACATCACTTGATTTCTCAATTTATGATACTCTTTATTCTCCTCAACATCTTGTACTCCTTATAAGTAGGATAACATTCTCATTGTTCTTTGTGAGCTCAAGATGGCATGACAGTTAGCTTTTTCCACAAAACACTACATAAACAAGATAATGATGACAACAAAATGGCTTTTTTTAGAATTCTGTAATTTTTTCTGTGCACTTTTCTATCTCTGATCAAAAACAGCTCATCAAACAAGTTAGATCTCACAAACACCAATAGCCTTTCTTAAATTAACAAATCGGTTAAAATCCAAAAGTTTAGTGAATAAGTCTGCGAGTTGAAAATCAGAACCCACATGTTCTATTTCAATTAGTTTTTTCTCAATCAATTCTCGTATAAAATGATGTCTAATGTTAATATGTTTAGTGCGAGAATGTTGAGCATGATTTTTAGCAATGTTTATAGCACTTTGATTATCACAATTGATAAGTAAAGAGTCCGAAACATTACCATAATCAGTAGCCATCTATTTCATCCACATCAATTGGGTGCAACAACTTCCAAGAACCATGTACTCAACCTCTGGTGTTGACAACGACACACTGTTTTGCTTCTTACTGGTGCTATGAGGTCAGATTGTTGCATAAAAAGAAACAACCACCACTAGTGCTCTTTCGATTATCTAAGGAACCAGTCCAATCAGAATCACAATAACCAACCAGATTCTTGTTGGTGTCCTTGGTATAGTAGATACCAAAACTCGATGCGTCTTTAAGATACTTGATGATCCTTTTAACAGCCAATAAATGTGATAACTTTGGCTTTTCTTAGCATCTAGCACAGAATCCTACCGCCAAACAGATGTTTGGTCTGCTTGTAGTTAGATATAGCAGGCTGCTCATCATTCCCCTGTACAGTTTCTCATGAACATCTTTACCTTGCTCATCTTTTGACAACTTTTCATTTGTGCCCATGGGGGTTTTTGCCACCTTGCTGTGTTGCAAACCAAACCTTGTGACCAAGTTATTTGCATAAGTACTCTAGCTTATGAAGATTCCATCATCAGACTGTTTGACTTGTAAACCCAAGAAGTAAGACAACTCTCCACACATATTCATCTCAAACTTATGCTTCATATTGTTCACAAAACTTTCTACAAGAACCAAATACTATGTCATCCACATATATTTGCACAATCATGAGATGTTGTCCATCCCTTAGTACAAATAGAGTCTTGTCCACACTACCACGTTTATACCCTTGTTTAATCAAAAACGTGATCAACCATTTGTATCAGGCTCGTGGTGCTTGTTTCAAGCCATAAAGTGCATTTTCAGCTTAAAACATGACTAGGATACCTAACATTTTCAACCCTTGTGGTTGTTCAAGATAGACTTCTTCTTGTAGAATCCCATTCAGAAAATCACTTTTGACATCTATCTGAAACAATTTGAACTTTAATTCACACGCCATAACTAATAGAAACCTCAATGATTCAAGACAAACTATTGGTGCAAACGTTTCATCAAAATTCGTACCTTCCACCTGTGAATACCCTTGAAGTATCAACATTGTCTTGTTCCTCACAACATTTCCATTTTCATCTATCTTGTTTTTAAAGATCCATTTGGTTCTAACAACATTAACATTTGTTGGCCTTGGAGTCAAATCCTAAACATCACTCCTTTCAAATTGCTCCAGATCCTATTGCATAGCCTCAATCCAATATTCATCACGGAGTGCTTCTTTGTACGACTTAGGCTCAACCATCGACACAAAACATGCAAATCATACCATCTCCTTGAAGTCAATTTATTTACCATGAGTAACTCTACCCCTCTGAATCCCTCCTATAACATCTTTTTTGGAGTGATTCCTATACACATGTACTTGTTGATCCTCTTCCTATTCCTAAATCTTAGGCTGAACAGTCTCTTGTTCATCACCACATGATTCTATAGTTGCTAATGTAGGTGCATTAGTTACTTGTGAAGCTTCGGGGTCTAGCTCTATGGGTTGAACTGCCAACCGTTGATAAACACCATCATCAAATACGACATTTATAGTTTCGTGAACCATTCTCATTCTCTTTTCATACGTTCTGTAAGCAGAGATGGTTCCTGAGTTGCCAAGAAACATACCATCATCATTTCGAGAATCAAACTTACCCAACTGATCCTTGTCATTCAAAATGTAGCATGTACACCCAAATACATGGAAGTATTTGACGTTCGGTGTCTTTCCCTTCCACATTTTATATGGAGTATTATTCGTCCCTTTTATGACATATACCTGGTTGATGATGTAAGAGGCAATATTGATTACTTTAGTCGACAAGCATTTTGCCACTTGATTCCATACAACATTGCTATGGCCACTTCATGCAAAGTTCTTTTTTCTTATCATCTACACCATTCTGTTGTGTTGTTCGTGGTGCTAAGAATTGATGAACAATACCATGATTCATACATAATTTCTCAAATCGTTCATACTAAAATTCACCTTCATGATCACTTCTTATGTTTTTGATTTCTCATTTTCACGCTTGAATTGCAATACAAGAACCTTAAAGTAATCCAAACTTTCTGATTTTTTTCCTCAAGAATCTGACACATATGAATCAAGTGAAGCATCTACAATCACTAAGATGTATGTACTTTTTCCACCTAGGCTTTCTACTTGAATTGGTCTCATCAAGTTCATATGGAGGATTGCCAACGTATTTTGAATCTTAACATCTGGAACAACTTTGTATTAAACCGTCACTTGCTTCCCTTTGTTGCATAGACCACATACAATATCTAAATTGGAACTCAGTTTCAGTAGTCCCCGAACCACTTCATAGTTTGCCAAGTTGATCAAGGTCTTCATATTCAAGTGACCTAACTTCTGATGCCAGAGATGTGTGAAATTCTCTTGGAATGCGCTTAGACATTTCTTTATTGATTTCTCCTTGTAACAATTGTTACCCGATCGAAATTCTTCAATTTTTACCAATTGCTTGACAATCACACTTGGTAAATGTAACTACTATTCCATCATCGCACAAGTGAATGATGCTAATCAGATTTGACTTCAGCTCATCAACAAGGTACACATCCTTCAGCTAAGGCTTGTCTTCTCCCACGGTTGCACCTTTTCCTTTGATCTTGCCTTTTGCTCCATCACCAAAATTGAATTTCTCACCTATGACTTCTTCATAGTTGGTTAGAGCATTTTGTGATAATGTCATATACCTTGAACACCCACTGTCGAAGTACCAAGGTCCAACTTCATTTTCAATATTCTGATTATCAGCCATCTTCTGTTTCTCCGCAATGTATGAAACATGATAGTACAATGTTTGTTTCTTAATTCAAACCTTATTTATGCTAATCCTATCACGATAAAATTCCTTTTGATGCATGATTTGAGCAACCTGTTCTGGAACCTATAGTAGTTGACCTTAAACTGACCTAGCTTTCCACAGTACCAACAACCTCTTGCATGTTTCCTTCCAACCTTTCTGTCTGTCAATGTCCTGATGTCACTTTGCTGATGGGTACGACTGATTGGAGCAGCCGTGACAAAGGTGGTTGATGAGCTTGCATTGTTCCCTTAAATCCCAAGTCTCCACTTGGTTTGGCAATTGCATTCTGATGACTGAAGCATGTCAAATCTTCAGTCCCTTTAATCAGCATCTTGATATTGCATAGTTGAGTCTTCAACTGGGAATTCAGCTCACATACCTTCTCCTTTTCACTTCCTTTTCCAGTATGGTAATTTTTTCACATAACTCCTTGTTTTCTTTAGTGAGATTCTTATTTTCTTCAAATCTCTGTTCGAGTCTTCCAACCAAAATCTTGTTTTCCTCTTCAAGCACAAGATTCCAATCATCCATGGATGCATCACTTTGGTTCTTTGGAAAAAAAGCTGTCTGATTCACATTCAATGATTCTATAACATGCCTCAGAGTTCGATGCATTAACTCCCTATTCATTTTCAGACTCCGAATCACTTTCACTCAAGATTATAAAGGATTTTTCCTTTTTCTTAGTCACACCAAGACATTCTACCTTTGTATGCCTATATCATTTGCATCAATAGCACTGCACCATTCCTTTCTTCTTAGTAGTATGACACTCTGACTTGAAATAACCATACCTTGACATTCTAAACATTTTTTTATCAGATCTCTTCATTTTCTTTTTAGAGTCCTGCTATCCTTGAGAGAAGCTTCCCCGTTTTTGTTGTTTTTTCATCTTTTTGAAGTATTTCTTCACTATCAATCCCACCGTGTGTTCCTGATTATCTTCCTTGTCCTTGTGCTTATGTGTAGCAGTGAGAGCAATAACCTTTCCAGAAACTTGAGTTTTCCTTCTCAATTCTAACTCATACGATTGCATCATCCCAACCACTTGTTTAAACTTCATTTCATCAGAGTTCATAGCGATATCTATTGCAAACTTATGTGACTGAGATTTTCCTGGTAAAATCCCGAGGAACTTTTCAACCATTTTCTTGTCTTTTTAGTTCTTCCCAAGAACCATGGCTTCGTGTGCGATAGAACTCAACTTGCTACTGAATTGTCAACAAGATCATCTTCATCCATTGTTATTGACTCAAATTGAGATGCCAGCAAGTCAATCCTTGTTCTTTTTCACACTGCTGGTTCCTTCAAATGACACTTGAAGAATGACCCAAACTTCCTTTGTTGTCGTGCACCCTTGTACCCTCTTGAATTGATTCTTTGGTAATGAGCAGAAGATTGCAGATAGAGCCTTGGAGTTATGTTTGGCTTGTGCCTTTTTTCTGCAGTCCAATTCTTTCTAGGCTTTGGTACAAGATCACCTTCTTAATTTTTGATCATTGGTGGAGACCATCCATCTTCAACTATTGTCCACACATCAAGATCTATGTTTTGAATCATTTGTGTCATCTGAACCTTCCAATAACCATAAGTTTTTGCATCCATAACTAGCATCAGCAGTTTGGCCAACATCAAAAACTATTGCGAATTCTCCATATTACTTGTCTCAAGATCTCACCTGTAGCAGGATAAACACGATACTTGATAGACGCTTGCTCTGATACCAATTGTAAGTGTGGAGAAAGTAACACAACAAAATTCTAACTTGGAACGCGCCAAGTCCACGCTTGTATACTATATTCTGTATAAATTAATATTTTACAAGGAATACACTTATCACAATTTACACACACCTAAACCTTCTTTTAGGTTGTCACCAAACCAAAATATATCCTAAGCCTAATTCCCCTTGTACCCTCTTGAATTATTCATTGGTAATGAGTAGAAGATTGCAGATAGAGCCTTGGAGTTATGTTTGGCTTTTGTCTTTTCTTCTACAGTCCTGTTCTTTCTAGACTTTGGTACAAGATCGCTTCTTGATTTTTGATCATTGGTGGAGACCATCCATCTTTAATTGTTGCCCACACATCAAGATCTATGTTTTGAATCATTTGTGTCATCTGAAACTTCTAGTAACCATTATTTTTTGCATCCAACACTAGCATCAGCGGTTTGGCCAATGTCAAAAACTATTGTGAATTCTCCATGCTATTTGTCTCAAGATCTCACATATAGCTGGATAAACATGATCCTTGATAGATGCTTGCTTTGATACCAATTGTAAGTATGGAGAAAGTAACACAATAGAATTTTGACTTGAAATATATACTATATTCCGTATAAATTAATATTTTACAAAGATTACACTTATTGGAATTAACACACACCTAAACCTTCTTTTCGGTTGTCACCAAACCAAAATATATCATAAACCTAAACCCCTTTGATCGTAATCACCCTATCGTAATACACAAGAGAAATTAACAACGCTCACCTTTTCAGCTACCTATCTAAAGCTTCGAAGTTACAATTCTCCCAATCGGCTCTCAAGAGTGTTAAACCAACTCTTAACCCTGTTAGATCCTTTTATACTACATGATATTATCTTTGTCTAGAAACCCTAGAATTTTTGTGTAATCTCAGCTAAGAAGCAAAATCTTGTTGTACAAGTTTATCTTTCCTAAAAGATTTTCTTTAAATATTCTCAGATCCCCTTGCCATATAACTCGATCTTCTTGACAGTTCAACCTCCAACTTCAGTATCAATCCTAGATATTAAGATATTACAAAAAATTTCTATTTCGTGTTATGTCAGCTTTGTGTTGCCACGTCGTCACATGAACAAACTCCTCTTCGTATAGCAACATAGGTTTGCTTTTTCAAATATGTTCACCATAAAAAAATAAGTTCATCACGTCAAGGTTTTGGATTACTTTATAATCATATGGATAATCATATTTTTACAAAACTTAATTAATGATAATTAAACGCGATTTAACAAATTTAAAGACAAATATATAATTAGTTTAAATTAAATTGTTTAGATAGTTTAGCAATTAAATTATTAGTTTGAGGAGTTATCTATGAAATTAACAAATAATTTGGGATGAAATAATTTGGGATGAAATAATTTGGGATGAAATAATTTGGGATGAAATAATTTGGGATGAAATAATTTGGAATGAAATAATTTGGGATGACGGGTTACCAAAGTCGATCACAAAAGTTTCCACCTCCGGGGTGGGTGTAATAACTGAGATTCACGCGCGTCACAGAGCGCGTAAGGAGACATAACAAAGAAAATAAATTCATTGTGACCAGATCTTCAGAGAGACCAAACAACCCATTGTCCGATCAACACCGAACTACTTCTCCAGACATGTTATCACACGTGTCTTAAACTTTCTCTTCTGATTCCGATCGAGTAAGAAGAAGACTCAGTCTAGTCCTAGTCTCTGTTATGTTCTCCATTAGGTTAAGCGAGTGAAACAGAGAGGAACTTCACATCTCGAGAGATGAAGGGAGAAAGTAAAGTGTTCTTCAAGTCGCGGATGAAATGGATTGGTCTTGTTGGACTTGTCTTGTCGGCTTTCTCTCTCCTCGTTCACTTTCTTCTCGCCGGATCCACCGATGATTCCATCTCTGATTACTCAATCCCTGTCACTATCTTCTCTTGGAGACCAGTCTTTGACTATCCCAGATTTACTCGATATGTATGTATTTATCTCACTTTTGATTTTCAAGTGTTTGATCTCAAGTAGATCTCCATTGTTGATCCAAAATGATTAATATAGAACCACCAAAATTTATTTAATTTTTGTGGGCCATTCTTCTTTTCTCCTTTGTATCTTCATTTTCGTTGGAATTTGTTTTTACAGCTTCTTTGCAAAAGATAATATGGAATCGTTTTTTCCTTAAACGTTCTTTGTGTTGTAGCTGTAATTATGTCCCTTTCCTTTCTTAATATAAACGTTTTCTCAATTGCTTTAGTTTTTCTAGTTGTACTGTTAATTTCACTTACAGTTCATTGGCTTTACCCATAACCTTTTTCTTGTTTCATTAATGTTACAGACGCCATTGTACAGAAGACTTTGGGGTTCAACAAGGCATGTGGATTTATTACTTCCTGATGCTAATCCGAGAGGTTACCATTCAGGTTTATTTCTCTGTTCATGTTTCTTCCTACATTATTGGATCTGGAACTGAATCGATAAGATTGTGCGCTTTTAGAGTTAGTTCTGGTTACTGTCTTTAAGTTTAAATTATAGTTCAAATTATTGTCTTGTGGTAAGTTGAAGTAGATTGGTGTTCTGTATTACTTACCATTTTTTTTTGAGGCTGTGTAAGTCACTGTGCTTATATGGTTTTAAATCTGGGTTGCAACAGATCCTCCGACTAGGACAAACGGTTTTGTTTTTGTCAGAATACAAGGTGGTTTTCATGAGATTAGAAATTCGGTAAGAAAGAAGAAAAAAAGAAGGAAATTTTCAGATCATCTTGACATTCAATCAAATGTGCCTCTTCTCATGGCATTTGGCTTTCTCTATATTTTAGATTCCTGATGTGGTAGCTGTTTCTCGGCTTCTTAACGCCACTCTAGTTATTCCTGAGATCCAATCAACAACCAGCAGCAAAGGAATTAGGTTCGGACTAACTTTGTAATACATGTTGTTGTTCTTGTTCTTGGCTCTAGTTTCATTCATCTGTTGATGTTTACGAGCAGTTCACAATTCAAGAGCTTTGCATATTTGTACAATGAAGAGCACTTCATGGCTTCACTTGCAAATGATGTTAGAGTTGTTAAAACTCTCCCGAAGAATCTCAAATGGGCTAGAAGAAAGAAACAGATTCCTTCTTTTAAAGTCTCTTATGGATCTTCCCCTTATTATTACTTCCACCATGTTCTACCTGTCCTCATTAAGCACTCGGTCGTTGAACTAGTTGTCCCTAACGGTGGATGCTTACAAGTAATGAAATTTTTTTCCCCATATTCTTAACAATCATTTATCTAGAATATTAATCATTGATTTCTTCATGTAGGCTATACTTCCAAGTGATCTTGAAGAATATCAAAGGTTGCGGTGTAGAGTTGCATTCCATGCCTTACAATTTAGGAAAGAGGTTCAAGAACTTTCGATTAAAGTACTGCAAAGGCTAGTTTCTTCAGAACCTGTGTGAATTTTCTGTTAGTTTACTTTTTTCTTTCTCTCTTTTCCTCTCCCTTATCATCTTCATTTGTTTATTTATTTATGACAGGCTGAGACCTTTGGGACGACCTTTCATAGCCTATGATCCAGGGATGACAAGAGAAGCTTTGGCGTATCATGGTTGTGCTGAATTGTTCCAGGTACTTTGAAGTTTATAGCATTTTACAGTTCGGCAAAACAAACAAGAGTTTCATAGTATATTGTGATTTACGTGCTCATTGCTATTTGGAGCTACGCAAAGGATGTTCATACTGAGCTGATTCAGCATAAACGTGCTTGGATGATAAAACGTGGGATTGTCAAAGGGAAGCTCTCTGTAAACTCAGCCGACCAACGCCTCATGGGCTTGTGTCCTCTCATGCCAGAAGAAGTAAGCTTAGTATATACTTTAGTTTGATAAAGTAACAGAACCTGGCATTAAATGATTTTGGCTCTGTCCCAGGTTGGTATTCTTCTACGAGCTTATGGATACTCATGGGACACCATCATATATGTCGCTGGTGGAGAGGTTTTTGGCGGGCAGAGAACGCTAATCCCTTTACATGGCATGTTTGAGAATGTTGTTGACCGGACTTCTCTTAGTACTAGTTGGGAGCTCGCTAGGATGTATGGTCGCGAGGCAAAACATAAAGATATCAAGACAATGTCAGCTCCTTCGGTTGACGAAGAAACAAAACATGATCCATTGAAGAGCACAAGACAAAGGCCTCAACCGCTCCCGCCTCCACCGGCCAGACCAAAGTACTACAACATTGAAGGTTGGTGGGGTTGGGTAGCTGAGAGTGACAATGAGCCCGAAAGCACAGTTATTGAGTTGAGAACTAATGCTCACAAGTTGTTGTGGGAAGCGATTGATTATGTTGTGAGCGTGGAAGCAGATGTGTTTATCCCGGGATTTGATCGCGATGGAAAAGGACATCCGAGTTTTGCTAGTTTGGTCATGGGTCACCGGCTTTATCAGTCTGCTTCTGCTAAGACATTTAGACCAGACAGGTAATGTAATGAATTTCATATCATGTTTAGACCAGAGTAGTAATCTTGATATTCATCATAATTGCAGGAAAAAAATTGCAATGCTTTTTGAAGAGATCCGAGACCATATGTACGAGGCAAATGACACTTGGATAACATCTGTTAGGAAGCTTCTCAAGAGAAGCATACTCCAGGGTCTAATCGAATCTTCCAAAACATCAAAAGCCTTTAGCTTTCTTACTCACCCTGTGCCCGAATGTTCTTGCATTAGGCGGGCTCATCAGGTTACAAACGGCTCGCTGGTTGAAGCAGATCTCGGGGTGACACATCGCTGCCCGCAATGGATGGATGGCGTTGTAACTGAAAGATCAAAGGATAATAAGAATGCGGAGAAAGAAGAGGATCTTGATGAAGAGGACTTGTCTTCTTCAGGATTGTTCTTTGGTCACAAGGGAAGTGGAGGGAACAGTAGTGGTAACAATGAGACTGTAAATTCTGAATCTAACAACAAGGAGGAAGGCCAACTTGAAGATCAAGAAGAGCTTGAAAGTGGCGAAAGATAAGCCTGAGTTATCAAAAACATAAGTGGTTTTTGATTGAAGATGTAATAGTTTTATATAGACATCGAGCAACTTTCAGGTACCAAGTAGATCTAACTAGGAGGCTCACTTCTTGAGTGACTATGTTATGTATTAGATAAGATCTTTTTCAATATTAATTTTTAAAAGTTTAGATTGGTTTATGTGATTTTCATGGCATTTTATATCTTTGTAGCATGATCTCAGAGGCAAATTGGATGTTCAATTATTTTCTTATTTAGGTTTTCTGTCAAATAATATTTTTGTTTAGATTAACTAGTACTGTGCGTGAGTTCTAATAAACTTGAGAAATATTTTAAAACCATATAATTTATCCATATTTTTATTTTATGTGGATATAATATGTTATAATAATTATTATATTTGATTAAAATATTATATGTATTATATTATATTTATTATAAAGATGAGTTTTATTTGTGTTTTATGTATTTTAAACTATTACATTATGTTTCTCAGTTTATAATATATTTACGTTTCTATTTTATAATTAAATTGCATCTAAACTATATTGTGATACGATTGTATATTAAAATTTATAAATTTATGTAATATATTTTTTAACCGTTAGTTTTGTATATTTTTGTTATTTTTTGTAAAACTAAGTTTCATCTTTAAATATTAACTATAAGAATACATGTGCATAAAAATTTAACATTTTAAATTTTTATTAAGTAAATGATATTTTATTAATATCTCAATGATTCTCTTTCGATATATATATATATATATATATATATAAGATATGAGATATTAATAGAAGATATTAAAATAGTAAATGTGAGATATAATTTTTATTTTTTACAATTTAAATTTTTATTGTGAGGATATTGAATTTTCGAATATATACAAATATTTAATAGATTGATACAATTTCTATATTTTAATCGGTCATAATTATATGAAATAATTTAGTTTGTTTTTCAAATAATAAATGATGAGTTTTAAATTTCAAATTTTAGATTCATACCATATTTTGAATATTTGAAAACTTATGTACAATTAAATAATTAGGTTATCTAATTAGGATGCTTGTCTAATACAATAATTAATTTAGATTTTTGATTTAAATTAAATAGTAAAATTAATAAGAGTGAATGTGATGATAACACCTCAACAAATTTTACTCTTAGTGATTCTCATTTAATATATAATAATAGGTATTAGTCCGCGCGTATCACGTGGATTATATTTTTTCATTATTGTTGTTTCGTCTTTAAAACATATATCATTTTTATGATAGTTGATTTTGTAAAAAAATTTAACGGTAGTAACCATGTTTTTTTTACTTATAAACTGAGTTAGTTTTCAAAATATGTTCCAACCAAAAAGTTTTGTTTGCCGAAATAAATCTTTATACTATATTGGACTATAGAATTTTATATCTGGTACGTAGTGGTTTTTAAAAAATAGAATAATATATTAGAAAAAACTATAATCTATTTTAAAATAAAAACATAAAAATATATTGGAAATAGTTTTAAGAACACATATTTTGTTCGATAAAGAAAAAAATTGAATTTGGAATTTAGTTATTTTAGAACTAAAATATAATATTTATAACTAATCAAAAAATAAATCAAAGAAAAGGCAAATACAATGTGTCATATATTGACTTTGTATATAATATAATAAAAATGAAATGAGAAAATAGAAATAAAAAATCTAGATAAGGAGAAAAGTACTTGAAATCTTTATAAACATACCTCTTTGTCCGGGAGTAACATTTTCAAACGTATGATTGTGTTGATTTTGTTAAAATTTTGAACTTCCCAAAAATGAATAAATCTGACCAGTATTTCTTCTTTGCAAAAATCTCCATCAAAATCATCGAAAAAGGTAAAAATATGAGGGTGAGAAGTGGCAATAACAATTTTTTGATGTCGTGATTAGTTTTTAGCGATCGGATACAAGATTTGTGATTGATAATACGATAGTTGGTATTTTATAATGTTGGTAATTGAAGATCATTATTATGAGGGTAGTGGCCAATAATAGGTGAATTAGTGAAGTGAATGAAACAGTTATTAAATTTTAATTATTTAAATGAGTGTAAATCAAATCGATTGACATTATGTTGAAGGTTTAATAATTTGAAGAGTTAACAACTAAATAAATAATTATAAGGTTGATAATTAAAAGTCATTATTATAATAGTAGTGTACATAGGTGAATTAGTGGTGTGAAAGAAACGGTTTTTAATTTTTAATTTTTTAAATGAATGGAAATCTAATCGAAATGATTTTGAAGTTTTAATAATTTGAAAGGATAATTTCTGAATAGATAATTATAATTGTTAAATAAATTATTACAAAATATCATTATTTTCTTATTTCTTTATGTTTCTCTTATTTTTCGTTCTCATTTTTTACGTTTCTTTTATTTTTTGTTCTCCATAATTGACGGCATATGTGTGACTTATATTATACCCATTTGTTAAGTATTGGTGTTTTTTAGGAGAGTTAACTATTGGATTTGCATGCAGTGCGTTGTATATTTTTTAATCTATTTTTTTGGATAATAGTTATATGGTAGAGTCTAACTGGTTATTATACATTAAATTATATTGATTGTTGATAAATACATATTAATGATAATAACCGATTATTTTTGAAAATGATAAATTTACTAAATTGTATAGAGTTTAATATATATTGTTAATAAGTTTGTTTTTGTTTAAAATTAGGTGGATAAATTTGATGAGCTTTCAATTTTTGTAGAACTTGTTTTTTTGCTTAGGTGGATAGATTTAATAGTCTCAAATAACTAAAAAGTATTTTAATAATGCCATATGTCAATCATGTTTGAACAATTTTTTTTTGCTTAGATGGATACCTTTAGGAGCCTCAATTACCTACTTTTATTTAGTAAGATTAGATTTATACTCACGCCATACGTGAGGAAAAATATTCGTAAATTATATTTTATTAGTAAATATAAATTAAATATTTATATAATTTTAACTTTTATTTAAAATTACTTTTAACATTAATTTTTCTATATATAAACTAAGAAAAGAAACAAAATTATTTTTTATGAATTTAATATTATTTTTTGGTTAGTTTAATAAAATATATTAATTCTCTAACCAAATTAATAACAATCACATATATTGTAATTATTTCTAATAACTTAAGATCATTTCTATATTTATTTGAAATTTACTGTAATGATGACACGTCACCTTGATATTTTTCTTAATAACACGTCATAGTAAGATTATTTTCTTAAAATATTTCTCAAATAATATATTATGGATTACTGTAGTAACTTAAATCTATTTATATTTATTTGAAATTATTTATAAATTAATGTATAAAAGATTTAAAGAACTAAAAATTATTATTTTTGCAAATGTAATAGTATTTTTGATTAGTTAAATAAAATATATTTATTCTCTAACCAAATTAATATAAATGACATGTAGTATAATTATTCTATTAACTTAAAATCTTTTATATATTTAAACTAAAACTCGTTGTGGTATTGACACGTCAGCATGACATTTTTGTTATTAACACGTCAGAGTAAGGTTACTTTGTTAAAAAATTTCTCAAATAATATATTTGGGATATAAGTGCTTCTATATAATACATTATGTTTCTCAATTTATAATATATTTACGTTTTTATTTTATAATCAAATTGTATTTAAACTATATTGTGGTACGATTGTTATTAAAATTTATGAATTTATATAATACAATTTTTTAACCATTAGTTTTGTATATTTTTTTGCTATTTTTTGTAAAATTAAGTCTATGCACATGAAAAGTTTAAAATTTTAAATTTTTATTAATTAAATGATATTTTATTAATATTCTAATGATTCTCCTTCAATATATATATATATAAAGATATGAGATATTAATAGGGGATATTAAAAATAGTAAATATGAGATACAATTTTATATTTTACAATTTCAATTTTTATTGTGAGGATATTGAATTTTTGAATATATACAAATATTTAATAGATTGATATCATTTATATATTTTAATCGGTTATAATTATACGAAATAATTTAGTTTGCTTTTCAAATAATAAATGAAGAGTTTCAAATTTCAAATTTTAGATTATACCATATTTTGAGTATTTGGAAACTCATGTACAATTAATCTAAATAATTAGATTATCTAATTAAGATGTTTGTCTAATATAATAATTAATTTAGATTTTTGATTTAAATTAAATAGTAAAATTAATAACAGTGAATGTAATGATAACACATCGGTAAATTTTACTATTAATGTTTCTCTTTTAATATATATAACATTTCTCAAATTACTAATTATATAATTAGATATGGGGTATTTACAAAATTTACCTAAAACATTTGTCAAATTGCAAGTTTAACTCTTTTAAATTTATTTTTGCAAAACTAACTTTTGCAAAATTGATCTAAAACATTTGCCCAATTGCAAGTTAACTCAATTAAATTTATTTTTGCAAAACTAACTTTATATCTATTATCTATAATTGCAAGTTTAACTCAATTAAATTTATTTTTTGAAAATTAACTTTATTTACAACTTTGTCATTACCATATAATTATTTTTTTTAAAAAAAATACAAAAATACCATTATGAACAAATTTTCATAAATATTACGAAAATACCATCTTTTTTATTGTACACAACCACCATTGTCGTGGTTGTTGGAAGCTCTTAATTCCATCGGCACACCCACCATTTATCTTTATTTTTTCATCAAATCTCATTCATCTCAACTTATTTCATTTTCTCTCACATTTTCTTCCAATTTCTCTTTTGACACTATTTTCAAAAGATTCCAACTTTGCACAAGATCATCATTATCCGTTGAAACAAGCTTCTGTAAATCTATATCGGTCATCCTTTAATTCGTTTAGCTAAAAAATCAAGATCGAAAATTAGTTTTTGTGTTTTAGCTACAGTTCATACCATTACGAGAAATATGTTTTGTATTTTATTTGCAAAACAGACTTCTCTAGAAAACTTCTCGAAGTCTGCTTTGCAAATAAAATACAAAGCAGAATTCTAGAAGTGTACTTTGATCGGAATAAATCTCGATTCAGCCAGAATAAACCATTTTGTCACTAAATCACACCTCTCGAGAAGTCTACTTTGGTGACAAAAAATGTTAGTCTTTTGCAATTAAAAATAATTTCTTTAAAAGCAGACTTCTCGAGAAGTCTACTTCAATGACAAAAATGGTTTATTCCAGCTGAACCAGACTTCTCGAGAAATCTGCGAGATTTATTCCGGCCAAAGCAGACTTCTCGAGAAGTGTGCTTTGGAAAAAAATAACTTTTAATTGCAGAAAACTAATTTTTTTGTCACCAAAGCATAATTCTCAAGAAATCTGTTTTAGTGACAAAAATGGTTTATTCCGGCTGAAGCAGACTTCTCGAAAAGTGTACGAGATTTATTCCGATCAAAACAGACTTCTCGAGAAATCTGATTTGGAAAAAATTTACTTTTAATTGCAGAAAACTAACTTTTTTTTTTCACCAAACCAAACTTCTCAAGAACTCTACTTTAGTGATAAAAACGGTTTAATCCGGTGAACTAGATTTCTCGAGAAGTATACGAGATTTATTCCGATGAAAATAGGTTTCTTGAGAAGTTTTTTTGGAAAAAAATTACTTTTAATGATAGAAAACTAACCTTTTTAGTCACCGAAGTAGACGTCGAACAGTTTGTTTTGTATTTTATTTGTAAAGCAGACTTCGAGAAGTCTGATTTGTATTTTATTTGTAAAGTAGACTTCGAGAAGTGATACAAGCCTCGATTCAAGGCTTATATGCGCGTAGGCTGTGTGGAGAAGGTTAGGTGAGAAACCCGACCCTAGACTTCTTGGATAGGGGTTTTTGGGGTGGTATTTGATGGAAGGGTGAAGTGAACCACACGAAGGGTGATGAACCTTGTGATAAATCACAAACTTAGAGCTAGGAGAGCTGGTCTCGACTAGGTTCTAAGCGCACAAGATTCTTAGAGAGAAAACTTGTAAGAAAATTCGCACTTTATTAATATCAAAAAGGTTGTCGAACTACAATGCTGGAAGGAGCCTTATTAATATGCTCGACAGCTTGACCTTCTAGGGTCGACTCAAAGAAAGAAAAGGAAAATTTACAAAAGTGCACAAATGGAAAACGTACAAAAGTGCATAACCGAAAAGGACCTATTCCTAAAATGTCTTTGACTCAAAAATGTAAACAATCTAAATCCTACCCTGCAAAACACAAAGAGGCAAATATTCGAATTGAAAACTTACCTTTCTTACCTCACGGCCAAGAAATGGAAGGTGGCCGTCCTTGTGACATGCACGCGCCTTGCTCTAGTCTTCGACTTGGAGTAAGGTTAGGAATCTTTGGGCCCTGACCTCTTTTGCCAGTAAAGTCCAAGGCTCTGAAGTCCCTTGCATTGTTTAGAAACCTTTGGACTGTTCTTTGCACTTCTGGCCCACTGTCCTTTGTCGATCATTCTCTAGGAGGTTGTCGACCCATAAGCTGAATTTGTGGAAGAGTGTTCTTGATATGCTCCTTGTCATTGCTCCTGGTGCCACCACTAGTGTTGAGACTTCCTCTAGATGCATGTCATGAAGCTGGTAGCTTATCTGGTCCGAGTCTCCTTGTGTAGATGTTGAAATGCCCGTGTACTCGGCTGGATCGGCTGTACCGGCTGGACTGTGCGAGGTACTGGCCGGAATGTCTTCTCGACTGGCCAAGTTGATCCCAGAGCCGGCGGCGTCACCAATGGGACCGGCGGTGTCATCCATGTCACCACCAGTTTGGCCGGAGGTTTGGGCCTCTCCGCTGGCAATGTTGATCGATCTGGTCCTGTTGGTTGAGGGTCCAGCGGTACCGCTTGGGCCGGCAGACGTGGCAAATGGCCCAGCTGTCTCGGACAAGCTCCCTGGTCGGCCAGTCTGGTCTCCTGGCCGGCCATACGACCTGATGTTCCCATCATCCCCTCCCTCTTCAGTAGGTTTTGACCTCAAAACTGGTTCATCTGCATGGAAAGTGGCTAAGTCAGTTACGTTGAACGTGTTGGACACATTAAACTCACCTGGGAGCTGGATCCGGTAGGCGTTGTTTTTGATCCTCTCCAGCACTCTGAATGGTCCATCTCCTCTTGGTGCTAGCTTGGAACTCCTTAGGTTGGGGAACCTCTCCTGCCGTAGGTGTAGCCACACCCAATCGCCTGGTTGAAAGATCACCTCCTTTCTTCCCTTGTTGGCATGAGTCACGTACTGCCCAGTCCTCTTCTCCAAGTTCTCTGCTACCTTCTGGTGTAACTTCCTTATGAACTCTGCCTTGGATGCTCCGTTGAGGTTGGTCATCTCTGCTGGTGGTAGTGGCGTTTGCTCCAATGGTGTGAGAGGGTTGAAGCCGTATACTACTTCAAAGGGTGTCTTCTTGGTTGCTGAGTGCACGGCTCGGTTGTAAGCGAACTCTATGAATGGCAGGCACTCCACCCAAGTCTTGAGGTTCTTCCCTAGTGTAGTCCTGAGAAGAGTTGATAGTGTTCGGTTGACAACTTCAGTTTGGCCATCGGTTTGAGGATGGCAGGTGGTAGAGAAGAGTAGCTTCGTGCCTAGCTTCCTCCAAAGGGTCCTCCAGAAATGGCTGAGGAACTTGGTGTCCCTGTCTGATACGATGGTCCTTGGCACTCCATGAAGCCGTACTATCTCCCTGAAGAATAGCTCGGCTGTTTGCGTGGCATCATTGACATTGGCACATGGAATGAAATGTGCCATCTTGGAGAATCGATCTACCACTACAAAGATTGCGTCCTTGTGGTTGATTTTTGGCAGACCTAGAATGAAGTCCATTGATATGTCCACCCATGGATGCGTCGGTATGGGCAGTGGGAGATACAACCCGTGAGGGTGCACTCGGGACTTCGCCTTTTTGCAAGTGATGCATCTTGCACAATGGGCTTCTACTGACCTTTTGATGTGTGGCCAGTAGAAGTGCTCCTTGACCACTGCTAGGGTCTTGTCGACACCAAAGTGGCCCATGAGTCCTCCTCCATGAGCTTCTCGGATGATAAGCTCTCGTAGTGATCCTTGTGGTATGCACAACCTTCTCTCTCGGAACAAGAATCCCTCATGGATGTAAAATTTGCCATGACTCCCTGTGCCACACTCCTTGTAGCTCTCAGCAAAGTCAGGATCATCCTTGTATAGGTCCTTGATGTGCTCGAATCCTAGGACCTTTGCCTCCATGGTGGATATCAAGGCAAACCTCCTTGATAGTGCATTGGCTACCACATTGTCTTTGCCCTTCTTGTACTTGATAATGTACGGGAAGGTCTCTATGAACTCCATCCACCTGGCATGTCTCCTCTTGAGATTGGTTTGCCCTCTGAGGTATTTGAGAGTCTTGTGATCAGTGTGGATCACAAACTCCTTGTACAACAAGTAATGCTGCCAAGTCTCCAATGCTCGGACCAGGACATAAAGCTCCTTGCCGTAAGTGGGGTAGTTCAGTGAGGCACCACCTAGCTTCTCACTGAAGTATGCCACTGGCCTCCCTCCTTGGGTTAGCACTGCTCCTATGCCTACTCCAGAGGCATCACACTCCACTTCAAACGTCTTGTTGAAGTCGGGCAGGACTAGCACTGGTGCATGTGTAAGGCTGTCAATCAAGGCCTGGAATGCCTTCTCCTGAGCTTCTCCCCAGCTGAATCCCACGTTCTTCTTCACTACTGCCATCATTGGTGAGGCAATACTGCTGAAGTTGGGCACAAATCTCCTGTAGAAGCTGGCCAGTCCGTGGAAGCTCCTTACTTGGCTGATGTTTCCTGGTGTTGGCCATTCTTGTATGGCTCGAATCTTCTCTTCATCAACCTGTAGGCCCTGTGAACTTACAACAAAACCTAAGAAGATAAGTTTATTAGTACAAAAGATGCACTTCTTGAGATTGGCATAAAGCTCTTCTTGTCGAAGGGTTTTAAGCACCAACTCAAGATGTGTGAGGTGATCCCGTAAACACTTACTATAAACTAAAATGTCATCAAAATAAAATACAACGAACTTACTGATGTACGTCCTAAGAACTTGGTTCATAAGGCGCATGAAGGTGCTTGGGGCATTAGTCAAGCCGAATGGCATGACTGTCCACTCGTAGAGCCCTTGCTTTGTCTTGAAAGTAGTCTTCCATTCATCACCTTACTTCATCCTGACCTATTGGTATCCACTCTTGAGGTCTATCTTGTAGAAGACCGTGGCTCCACTCAGCTCATCTAGCATGTCATTCAGCCGTGGTATTGGATGCCAGTACTTGACTGTGATGTTGTTGATTGCTCGGCAGTCCACGCACATTGGCCAAGTCCCATCCTTCTTGGGCACTAGTAGTACTGTCATGGCACATGGACTGAGGCTCTCTCGAACATAGCCTTTCTCCAGGAGCTCCTTGACTTGCTTCTCATGCTCCTTGGACTCCTCTGGACTCTTCCGGTAGGCTGGCCGGTTGGGCAGGGCTATTCTGGGCACTAGGTCGATCTAGTGCTCTATGCCACATAAGAGAGGCAAGCCTATTGGTATCTCCTCTGGGAACACATCCTGGAACTTGTTGAGGAGAGTTGCTACTTCAGGAGGTAGCTCTACCTGTTCCTGTTCTATACTCAAAATTTTTTTGAAGACCATTAGTAACATTAAGTTGTTCAAGGCTAAAGCTCTCCGGACATGGCTTGGTTGAATAAGAAAATTAGACTTGATAAGTTTCTTTTCCTTACTCATTTGGAGTTGTACCTCGTGTACTTGGGCAGGTGTAAGAGGAGCTAGGCTGACTTTTCTTTTGTCATGCACAAAAGTATTGAGATTGGTTCGGCTATCATGTCTGGTCTCTTTGTTTAACTGCCATGGCCTTCCTAGCAGAAGATGGCCAGCTTGAATGGGCACCACGTCGCACATGACTTGGTCTTGGTACTTGCCCACACTGAATGGCACAATGACTTGCTCATAGATCTTGCGCTCCACTTTGTCATCGAGCCATCTCAGTCTATACGGTCGAGGGTGCCTTGTCTTCTATAGACATACCTTATCAACCATGTACGCACTAGCAACGTTAGTGCAAGAACCACCATCTATGATGAGGTTACATACCTTGCCCTTGATGGTGCAATGGCTGTGGAAGATGTTCTCCCTCTGGATGGTTTCTGAGGGATCCACAATTGCACTGAAAATGCGTCTAGTGACCAGCACTTCCCCCACATCAGGGTACTCATGTCACCGTATTCTCCTTCTGGTTCGTAGTCCTCCTCATCTTGGGACTCATACTATCCTGCTTCCGTAATCAGCATGACCCGGTTGTTTGGGCACTCTCTTGAGATGTGTCCGCGACCCCTACACTTGAAACAAGTGATGTCACGTGATCTTTGAGGGTTAGAGGACTTACTAGGCTCTCTCTGGTCACGGGTTGGCTCCGAAGGCTTGCTCTTGAACCGTGAATCGATCTCTATGCTTTTGCCTTTGTCTACGGGCTTGGAAATGTTGCTAGGTGCCCAAGGCGTCTTAGGCTTGCTGTGGATATCTTGGCTCTTACGTTTGATGTGTTACTCACCTGGACAGATAGGTGGAACAAGTCCTTGAAGTCATTGTAGATTTGCCTTTCCACCTTGCGGCTGATTCTTTCTTGAAGTCCATCCAAGAATTGTGCCATCGTCATTGAGCTCCAGCCTGTTCCTTAGTCTCTCAAACTCTTCATACTACTCCTCTACTGATCTGGTACCCTGATTAAGAGTACGAAAACGTCGTTGCAAATCTCTATGAAAATAAGGTGGAACAAACCTTTGTCTCATGAGGTCTTTTATGTCGACCCATGAGTTTACGGGCCTCAATCTTTTCCTCCTTCGGTCAGACACCTCACGATCCCACCAGATGAGGGTATTGTCCGTGAGTTATGCTACTACCATGGAGACTCTCCTAGGGCCTGGTTGGTTGTAGTGATCGAAGATGTGGTCCATCGTCCTCCTCTCCCAATCAAGATAGGCTTTGGGGTCTACTTTTCCTGCAAAACTAGAAGGTGTTAGCTTAAGATCAGGCTGAGTTACCTAGTTGTAGGCGTGTTCATCTCCATCCTCAGGATGTCTAGGAGGCATCCTTAGCCTCTGGTGAAGACCATATGGCTCGAAGCCATCACCTTCTGCTTTTAGTTGCTGTGGAGGTCCTCTCGGCCTTTGGTGATAGTTATGAGGTGGTGCATCCTCATCTCCATCTGGCTGGGGCTCCTCCTGTTCGTGCCGTGTCCTAAGGTGCTCAGGACCCTCAGCACGGTCTTGCTCAGCTCTCACATGCCTTATGGCCTGGAATCTCACAGGCCTCTCCACACGCTCAAACCTCTCGCCTATGGATATGAGTTGCGTTTCGAGGGTGGTGAACATGGCCATCATGGCTTTGGTTGCTTCTCTATTCTCTTCTGCCATTGCGTACTACAAAGAAAGAAGATAAGTTATTCTGCTCCTAAATTAATTAGGAGGGTTTTCTTTTATAGGGGAATTCGAAAAAATGCAAAAAGGAAAATATGAGAAAATGGAAAATTTGAAAAAATGGAAGATTTGAAAAATGGAAACTTTCTTCACAATTATTGCTAGTTGTCCTATTCGAATTCTTTTGGTATTTTTCCTATTTTTTTTCTTTTCTTTTTAATTTAACTTAAAAATAATGGAAATATGATTTAAGCAAAAAGGAAAACGTAAATGGTAATGCAAAAGTGAATCTAAGCCATAGTGATACACGTGCAAGTTAGATGCGCTCGGTTGGAGTTCAATGTTATTTTTTTGATATTTCTTGAATGCGACTTAAACTAATGCAAGAACAATAAACAAAACTAACTAAAGGATAGAAACAACCTGGTTTAGGGGCTTTAAGCTCTGATACCAAAATGATACAAGCCTCGATTCAAGGCTTATATGCGCGTGGGCTGTGTGGAGAAGGTTAGGTGAGAAACTCGACCCTAGACTTCTTGGATAGGGGTTTTTGGGGTGGTATTTGATGGAAGGGTGAAGTGAACCACACGAGGGGTGATGAACCTCGTGATAAATCACAAACTTAGAGCTAGGAGAGCTGGTCTCGACTAGGTTCTAAGCGCACAAGATTCTTAGAGAGAAAACTTGTAAGAAAATTCGCACTTTATTAATATCAAAAAGTTTGTTGAACTACAATGCTGGAAGGAGCTTTATTAATATGCTCGACAGCTTGACCTTCTAGGGTCGACTCAAAGAGAGAAAAGGAAAATTTACAAAAGTACACAAATGGAAACATACAAAAGTGTATAACCGAAAAAGAACCTATTCATAAAATGTCTTTGACTCAAAAATGTAAACAATCTAAATCCTACCCTGCAAAACAGAAAGAGGCAAATATCCAAATTGAAAACTTACCTTTCTTACCTCACGGCCAAGAAATGGAAGGTGGCCGTCCTTGTGACATGCACGCGCCTTGCTCTAGTCTTCGACTTGGAGTAAGGTTAGGAATCTTTGGGCCCTGACCTCTTTTGCCAGTAAAGTCCAAGGCTCTGAAGTCCCTTGCATTGTTTAGAAACCTTTGGACTGTTCTTTGCACTTCTGGCCCACTGTCCTTTGTCGATCATTCTCTAGGAGGTTGTCGACCCATAAGCTGAATTTGTGGAAGAGTGTTCTTGATATGCTCCTTGTCATTGCTCCTGGTGCCACCACTAGTGTTGAGACTTCCTCTAGATGCATGTCATGAAGCTGGTAGCTTATCTGGTCCGAGTCTCCTTGTGTAGATGTTGAAATGCCCGTGTACTCGGCTGGATCGGCTGTACCGGCTGGACTGTGCGAGGTACTGGCTGGAATATCTTCTCGACTAGCCAAGTTGATCCCAGAGCCGGCGGTGTCACCAATGGGACCGGCGGTGTCATCCACATCACCACCAGTTGGGCCAGAGGTTTGGGCCTCTCCACCAGCAATGATGATCGATCCGGTCCTGTTGGTCGAGGGTCCGGCGGTACCACTTGAGCCGGCAGACGTGCCAAATGGCCCGGCTGTCTCAGGCAAGCTCCATGGTCGGCCAGTCTGGTTTCCTGGCCGGCCATACGACCAAATGTCCCCATCAAGAAGTCTGCTTTGTATTTTATTTGCAAAACAAACTTCTCGAGAAGTTTAATTCATTGACCAAAAAGGAATATAAGAGGAGGTAAAATGTGTAGTAGATAATTATCTAAAGTTAATATGTGTACAATGATCTAAAGTTAATATGTGTACAATAAAATTCATTAATTATGTTGCATATAATGGTCCAAATCTGTGTTCTCTGTGGGGAGTGTACTATGACAAATATTTGAAAATTTTCTATGGATAATATAAGAGGAGGTAAAATGTTTGTAATTGAGTATGAATGCAAACATCAAGAAGTGCTTTGTAAATGAAATATTAAGCAGACTTCTCGAAAAGTGTGATTTGGAAAAAACACTTGGTCAATTACAAATTTTTCTTTTTTTTTGTTATCAAAGTAGTTTTTGCCCGACGAAGCATATTTCTCGGGAAGTCTGCTTTGGAAAAACACTTGGTCAATTGCAAATTTTATCTTTTTATCATCAAATCGGTTTTTTCCTCGATAAAGCACACTTTTCAAGAAGTCTACTTTGTAAGTGAAATACAAAGCATATTTCTCGAGAAGTTTACTTTGTAAATGAAATACAAAGCAGCTAATATGTCTACGATGATCTAATATAATTCATTAGTTGTATTGCATATAATGGTCCAAATATTTGTTGTCTATGAAGAGTGCAATATGATAGAGGTATGAATTTTTTTATTTGGCTAATCAAAGAGAAGGAAAAATGTTTGTAGTTAACTTAGTCTTTTGATGGAATTGTTAAGACATATCTTTAGATTTTGCAGATCATAGATTTATTGTTTTTCATTCAGTTCTTTCTCTTTCTTGTTATTAAGAAATATGCACTAAGTTCTTAAGTATTTATAAAAGTGTTTATGAAATTTTATAATAATATTTGTGTTTTAATGGTTGTCATTTTGTAATTTTATAAGTATGATTTGACTTGACTTGATTGAAAGATGATTGACATACAACTAATAATTTATTATAATTTTGCAAAAATTGATTGAAAACTGATTGATAAAGTGCAGTGATAGCTACAATAAAGTTTAAAAAACGTGTTATGAAATATGTAATTAGTAATGAAGTCTACAAGTGAAATATGCACTTGTAATGAAAACGTGTTATGAATTCTGCAACTGAAATCTGCAATATGTAATGAAGTGTGCAACACAAAAATCCATTGATTCAAAAATCAACGTCAAATTCAAAATGTAAGAAAAAACTCAAAAACAACCAAAAAAAACTTTAAAACCCAATCTCAAACATCTATTGAAAATCTTAAAAACTATTAAAAATTACTTAAAAAACCACAAAAACTATAAAATTACTTTTTATAAATCTTTTTTCAGATCTACACAAGAGAAGATGAGAAATAAAATAAGAATATAGGAAAAAAGATTAAGAAAACAACAAAAACAAAAAATCTCCAAAACCATGAAAAACGTAAAAACTAGTAAACAACAAACTTATGTGTTTAGATCTCTTGACTTCATTTTTGAGATCTACAACAAAAGAATATGAGAAATGAGATAATAATATAGGAAAACGATTAAGAAAACAACAAAAATAACAAAAATCTTCAAAACTACGAAAAACTTAAAAACTATTAAAAGCAACAAGTTTATGTTTTTAGATCTATTCACTTCTTTTTTGAGATCTACAACAATAGAAAATGAGAAAAAGTACCATAAAAATAACAAAAGATATATATAATAAAAATATTTCAAAACCACAAATGCAATACCATATAAACAAAAAAGCTTACTTTTTTCATATCTCATGATTTTTTTACAGATCTACAAAATAACAAGATGACAAAAAACATTAGAAGAAAAGAAGAAGAGAAAAGAGGTGAGGTAAAGAGAGAAGAAAAAAAGATTTACCTTGTAATCATTTTTGTATGATGGAGGCTTCCACGTTTTTCTTTTTGAAAATGAATTTATGGTAAAATTTTAGGGTTATCTTCTTTATATACGAATAGTTAAATTTGGTTAGGTTAAAAATTGATAATTTGGTTATGTTAAATTTAAGTTACGATTTTTTTAATTTTCGGTTTGTGCAGACTTCACAACGTTTACTTTGAATTTTATTTACAAAGCAGATTTCTTAAAAAGTCTGCTTTGTATTTTATTTATGAAATAGACTTGTATGTATATTTTGTATTTTTTTACGAAGCAGATTTCTAGAAGAAGTCTGCTTTGTATTTTATTTACGAATCACACTTCATAACGTCTCCTTTGTATTTTATTTACAAAGCACACATCTTGAGAAGTCTGTTTTGTATTTTATTTACGAAGCAAAATTCTCGAAATCTACTTTGCATTTTTTACGAAGCAAACTTCTCGAAGAAGTTTGCTTTGTACTTTTTTTACAAAGCAGACTTCTCAACGTCTCCTTTGTATTTTATTTACATAACCCTAAACTATAAATTGACGGAAACTGGGTTAGTTAAATTCAATTTTTGGTTTGTGCAGAATTTTTGGCAAGTCTGCTTTGTATTTCATTTACATAACCCTAAACTCTAAATTGAAGTAAAATGGTTTAGTTAAATTTAATTTTTGCTCTGTGCAGACTTCTCGGGAAGTCTGCTTTGTTAATCTACGACCATAAACCATAAATAATAAATAATAAGTTTCAGTAAATGTGCAAAAATTTTGTAAAAAATTGGATGAATATGTTAAAGATAAGAAAGTAAATACAAAACTCAAACAATTTTCTTTTAAAAATGTGTAAATCTAAATTTTCAAGGTTAGTACATGATATTTCAAATTCTAACATGAATTCTCTACAGAAACATCAACTATTAATCCACAACACATAACAACAAAAACTAGCAAATAATTTATACAATTAGATCGAATCCAATCTTCTTATTTTTGAATTCATTATAACTTTTATGTGCTTTTGATATGTATAAAAATTGTGTTAATAATAATTTTAAATTTTTTTACATATTTCACGATTTTTATTTGATTTAGGTAATTTATTTACAAACCAGATTTCGAGAAGTGTGCTTTGTATTTTTTTACAAAGCACACTTCTCGGAAAGTCTGATTTGATCTAAAAAAAGCACGTAGGGACTGAAACGTAATTGACATTTCTATATTATTTTTTAGTCAAAAAGAGTGTTAGTAATTTCTCTATTTTCATGGGTTAGATTTGCAAACATGTTTTCATGGGGGTTAAAGTTGCATTTGGAATTAAGTTTTAGGTTATTTTTAGCAATTCTCCCATTAGATATTAATTAAAGTATGAAAAATTTAATAGACGTGTAAAATTAATAATCATGATTGAATACAAATTGTTTATGATAATATGACAAACAAAATTAATTACTTGAAACAACCATAAATGTATAAAATCTAAATTAATCTTTAACATTGAAGACACACATAATATTAAATATTTTTTTAAACTCATTTCTAGTTTAATATTTATGATTTATTTTATTTTTAAAATAATTTATATTTAAAATTACCATTTAACATTTGACTAAACGTTATTTCATAATTTTTTTAATTATATCAGTTTTAATGATTTGTAAATATTTTTTAGAATTGATTTCCGTTTTAATATACCGGGAATAATAATCTTTTAAATCATATTAATTATTTTAGTAGTATAATATTTTGTAATGAAATTTAAATCTATTTTCTAAATTGATTTCTAATTTAATATATTAAATTTAATTTCTTTTATTGGAAATAAAATTATGTCTAAAATTATCATGTTATATTTGATTAATTTATTTTTTGGAAATGAATTTATGTTCAAAATTGCAATTTCAAATTTGATTAATTTATTTTTTGGAAATAAATTTATGTTTACAACTATATATCATGTTATATCATTTTTTCTAATGACATATCATTATTTAAAAAAAATATTTATTTCTCTTTTAATATTAAAAAGATAATACAAAAAAATTCTCTAAAAATTCATTACTAGTTTTATTTTTTCTAGTATTATTAAAATTTTATTTTATTTCCAAAAATACCACAAACTAGTAAAACTTATTTTCAAAAGTTCAAAGTGTAATTTTAATTTTGTGATATTTTGAAAAAAAAATAGTACTGTTTTCTAAAAGAAAACTGTTTTGGAACAAAAAATTTATGATATTTATAAATGTTACCCAATAGTATTTACTATCGTTGAAATGGAAATAAATTTGTCAGGGTAGTATATTGGAGATAAAAGTAAGAACAATATGGACATAATCATAAATTTGTTATGAATAGAAAAATTAAACTGGTAATTTTTATTATTCAAGGGAAGAAAAAGAATAGTGAAGTGAAGAACATATGTATTACAAATGATGCATAACATCATATTTATAACAAAAGTTTACCGATTTAATAAAGTCGGTAAACGTAAACTTAAACGTAAATAATCAACACAATACTATTGTTGACTTTTCAACATTGTCAACACTCCCTTTTAATTATTATTATTATTGAAATATTCTGTATTGTCTGGTTAAAAACTTTATCATGTAAAAACCAAACATGATAAAAATCATGATAAGAAAAAAAGAATACAAATACACCATCCCCCCCCCTCCAAATTATGGATATAATTCCCTTTATAAATCTCGTAGATGATGAATTCTAATATTCTGAATATGTTTTCTGAATGTTGTTGTAGGTAACGCCTTTGTGAATAGATCGCTGCATTGTCGGTTGGCAAATATACTCAATGTTTACTACTTGATTTTTCAAAAGCTCTTGAATATATGAGAAAAATGTTGGTGGGATATGTTTTGTCCTATCGCTCTTAATATAACGTTCCTTGAGTTGAAGACACATGCATCATTATCCTCGAACAATTTTGTTGGTTTTTTATTTGTAGTTATTCCTCTAACTTCTTGTATGTGATGAGTTATGTACTTGAACCATACATATTATTTACATGCTTCATTGAATGCAATTATTTCCGCATGATTTGAGAAAGTAGCAACTAATGTGTGTGTTTTATGAACGCCACGAGATTGTAGTACCTCCTAATGTAAACACGTATCTTGTTTGCGATCGAGCTTTATGCGGATCTAATAAATATCCTGCATCTGCAAAATCAACTAAACCAAACAAAGAGTTTCTGGGATAAAATAATACTAAGTCAATTATACCTTGAAGATAACGAAATATTTGGTTATCCCGGTCCAATGTCTCCGCGTAGGAGATGAATTTTATCTTGTAAGTAAGTTAGTAGCAAAATCAATATCTCGTCTAGTACAATTAGCAAAATACATCAGCGCACCGATAGCGCTCATATAAAGACATAGAATTTTTTGGTTATCTTCACAAGGTCGAAATAGATCCTTGTCAATATTAAGTGATTTATTGACCATTGGAGTACTCAAAAGATTTGTATTATCCATATTAAAGCGTTTTAATACTCTTTTGGTGTAATTTTATTGATGCACGAACATTCCACTTTGGAGATGCTCTATTTAAAGCCCGAGACAAAACTTTGTCTTACCAAGGTCTTTCATTTCAAACTCTTCTCTTATATGGGTTCTTGCATCATTAACTTCCTTTTGTGTTCCAATTATGTTCATATCGTTAACCTAATAAGGTTTTTTTGATAAACACGCAAGGACATATCGCATTGTTGATATATCCATTTTTCAACAAATATTCGCTTAATCGATTATACCACATGCATCCGGATTGTTTTAATCCGTAAAGTGATCGCTGTAATTTGACCGAACAAACATATTTTGATTTTTTTTAGATCTTGGATCCTTCCGCGATCTTAAATTCATCGGAAATTTTTATATATATTTTACTATCAAGTGATCCATATAAATATGTAGCCACAACATCCATAAGGTACATCTCTAAATTTTTAGATGCTGCTAAACTCATTAAGTACCTAAATGTAATTGCATCCATAACTGGAAAATATATTTCATCATAATCAATTCCCGGTCTTTTAGAGAAACCTTGTGCCATAAGTCAGACTTTATATCTTATATTCTCGCTATCTTCATTTCTTTTTCTCACAAAAACCCACTTGCATCCGACAGACATTACATCTTTGGGTGTAATGATAACATGTCGGAATACATTTCTTTTATTGAGAGAGAGTAATTCATCTTTTATAGCCTTTTGTCATTTCTCCCAATCAGTTCTTATCCGATATTCTGATACGGACATCGGGTCAGGATTATTATATTCATCCACATCTTATATTTTATCAATATATATATATATATATATATATATATATATATATATATATTAAACATTATCAAATATTAAACGTAGCATCGCATCACTTATGAACAAGAATTTTTAATGGTAATATATAGAGTTTAACGAACACTATATAACTATTACCAACAACTATTGTGTTGTTCAATATTAAAAATTCTTAAAACCCTTTGAGGTAATGCATAACTTTGTAAATTTCCCGAAGATGAAGTTGTCTATGAGAAGATGAAAACTAACATAGTTTGTTCATGGCCAAAGATATGTTAGGACGTGTGATGTTGAGGTACATTAGTTTCCTTACCAATCTAAGATTATGCATTTTTAAAAATTTTATCCGAATCTGCAAAAAATCTTGTTAATTAGATTCATAGGAATAGATGAAAGTTTACGACCTATCTCTAATATATTATTTGAGAAATTTTTTAACAAACTAACCTTATCATGACGTGTTAATAACAAAAATACTATCCTGACGTGTCAACACCACAACGAGTTTCAGTTTAAATATATAAAAGGGTTTAAGTTACTAAAATAATTACAATACATGCAACTGATATTAATTTGGTTAGAAAATTAATATATTTTATTCAATTAACCAAAAAATAGTATTACATTTGCAAAAACAATAATTTTTTATTTTTTAAAATTTTTAATACGTTAATTTATAAATAATTTGATTCATATTTAATAATAAAATATAATTTACGAATATTTTTTCCTACGCATGGCGTGGGTATAAATCTAGTTAATCCTTAATCAGTGAGTAATTCTAGAACGTATTTGTGCTGGTAAAATGATATCTCAGAACTAGAACATGAAATTTTAATACCGAAAAAGTATTTTAACTCACCTAATTTAGGGAGTTTGAAGTGTAAGAATATTTATATTCTTGTATGTGACCTATGTATCTTTCGGTTTAATTATACGGATCAAGTTCATATTAATGTTCATAATTCTAATATATAAAAGACGATACTGTGATGAATCGGTTTCGATTAACGATATTAGAATTTGGGTGTATTGATAACCCTCTTCCCTTATCTTATCATATTTAATAAGTAACTTTCTCTAATGTTTAAATACATTTATATATAATGCATTAGTAGTTAATAAAAGAATAATTATAACTGCATATGGATAATGTTATATATATATGGTGGTTATTAAAAGGATGGTTATTTTCTAATGGTTATAAAACCATCACAACTCTTCAAAAATAGTAATGTGTGTTCAGTGGGTTTATGGTTTTTAGAGAGAGAAAATATACACCATTAAAGAGAGAAAGTTATTATTGATTCTTAATTCATCCAAAAAATCATTAAAGAAGAGATTAAGGAAGAGATCAGAGGGAGAAGAAAATCAATCCAATTCTTCATGGATCAAGGTTAGTATTTTCTTCTTTTTCTACAATATTAGGTTGAATAAAATCAAATCTAGATGTTTTTGGGATTAAGATTTCATAATCGAAATCATTGAAAATAAATTAACAATTGGTATCAGAGCAAAAACTAGATTTGTTCAATTCACCATAAAAAAAAAAGTGATTGATTTTCATGATGGAAATCATGTAGATTAGGTTTTGATGTTAAGTGTGATTGTTTAGGGTTTTATAACAATCATTAATGTTCATAAAAGAAATTGATAGATTAGTTAAATTAATTAAAAAATGCATCTTGCGGTTATTTGATGATTACATGAGAAAATTTTAAAATGCATTAAAGTGCATGAAATGCATGAAGTGCATAAAATGCATTCAAGTGCATGAAGTTTTAAAACAAAATTGTAAAGATCACTTGCGGTTTCTTTTCTCAAAATAGTAAGTTGCACATTAAAGTACATGAAGTAATGGTATAATTATTGTATAATAAAAGTTTTTCAGTTATTTATTTAATCGTTATAAATAGTTAGTAATTTTCATTAATTTATGACTTTAAAAGGAAAATTAATAAAAAAATATTTAATTAATAGATGCATATTATGAGAATCGATTTTTTTCATATAAATCATAATAAATGGCACTTATTAATTAAGATAAATTCATTACTTATTAGAGTAAAGGTATTTGATTCGATAAATTTGCTTATATATATATAAACTTGTATATATAAGTGTAAAATAAAATTTCCGTTGGTTTGATAGAAATGGTTAATTGTATTTTGAAATATTAATACAATATAAAGATAATTTATCTATTAAAATTTTAATATTTATATTTTATATAACATGTTAGTCACCAAAGTGACTTTGTTATAATAGATATAAATTAATAAAGTTTATCAATTGATCATGATTAAAGTGATGTTATAAATGACATTAAAGTTTTAATTGATCAATTGTTTTAATATCTATATTCTAGGAGATTACCCAAAGGTAGATCATATGATATAATTATTAATATGAAAAGAATTAATCATTTCACTATAGTCGATATTATGTATACCCAAAGGTAGCATAATTATTTAATTTTATGTGATATGATTAATTGTTAAAGAATAAATTTAACATCACTAAAAGTTCTTGTATTTAAAGTATTACCCAAAGGTTACTTGAATACATGTTTTTTAAAGTTTATGATTATGTATTTGAATCTGTAATAAAGTATCAAAGTAATAACGAGTAAGTACGTATAAATGTTTTGCAGCTTCATCAAATTTATATGCATCTGCTAATTCTGTCGTAAAGTTTAATGAGCTCAATTATGGAGAGTGGTCAGAACATATCCGGTTCACACTGGGTATTATGACACTCGACCTTGCAATCTTAACGGATGAGGAACCTTCAGCCATTACAGATGATAGCTCTCAAACTGAAAAGACTCTGTATGAGACTTGGGAGCGATCTAACAGGCTGAGTTTGAATCTTATGAGGATGACAATGGCGGAAAGTATTAAGCCATCCATGCCTAAGACAGAGAAAGCAAGGGAATTCATACAGAAAATTAAGGAGTGTTCACAATCGTATTTGGCTGATAAGTCGATTGTAGGAAGCCTAATGAGTGAGCTAACTACGAAAAAGTTTGACTGGTCTCAACCAATCCATGATCATGTCACGCACATGTCTAACTTGGCAGCAAAGTTAACATCCATGGGAATGGAAGTTCATGAGCAATTTTTGGTCCAATTCATTATGAACTCCCTACCTTTTGAATTTAGCCAATTCCAGGTGAACTACAACACCATTAAAGATAAATGGAATTTTAAAGAACTAAAGGCTATGTTGGTTCAAGAGGAAGGGAGATTAAAGAAAATGAAGGACCAAGTTGCGAATCTCGTAGGTATTGGAAGTTGTAGCAGCTATAAGGCAAAACCAAGTAAAAAGGACAAAAGAAAGGATAAACCTTTTGTGAAAGGACTTGAAAGCAAAATCCATAAAGAGATGAAATGTTTCTTTTGCAAGAAAACGGGACATTTCAAGAAAAATTGTCTGAAACGAAAAGCGTGGTTCGACAAGAAAGGTAAACATCATAGTTTTGTTTGTCTGAATTGAACCTTATAGAAGTGCCTAATACTACTTGGTGGTTAGATTCTGGTGCTACTACTCATGTGTCTCATATTAAACAGAGATTCAGTTCGATCCAGCCCATAAGAGGAACTGAACAATACTTGTTCATGGGGAACAGGATGAAGGCAAGAATTGAAAGCATTGGGACTTACATATTGATTTTAGACACTAGGTGTCATGTAGATCTTGAAGGATGTCTCTATGTACCTGAATGTGCTAGAAATCTTGTTTCCGTAAGTAGACTGGATAATTTAGGATTTGTTTTTAAGGTTGGACATGGTGTTTTCTCTTTGTACCGAAATGATTACTTTTATGGTAGTGGTCCTTTGTTTGATTCACTTTATAAATTCAATCTTGATACAAAATTTTCCAAATCCCTATTTAATATTGAAAGTCGAGGCATTAAACGTAGTGCATCGAATGAAAATTCTGCTTTATTGTGGCATCAAAGATTAGGTCATATTTCCAAAGAAAGAATTATGAGGTTGGTATAGAATGAAATTCTTCATCCATTGGATTTTGGTGATCTAAATGTATGTATAGACTGTATTAAAGGAAAGCAGACTAAACATACAACAAAGAAATCAGCCACAAGAAGCACTCAACTTCATGAGTTAATACATACCCATATTTGTGGCCTTTTAGATGCTCCTTCTTGGAGTGGTGAAAAATACTTTATCACCTTCATCGATGATTACTCACGTTATGGATATACATATCTGCTCCATGAAAAGTCCAAATCTGTGAATGTCCTAGAGGTGTTCATTGACGAGGTAGAAAGGCAGTTAGATAAAAAGGTAAAAGTTGTGAGATCTGATAGAGATGGTGAATTTTATGGAAAATTCAATGAAAATGGACAATGTCCAGGTCCATTTGCAAAGTTACTTGAAAGTAAAAGTATTTGTGTACAATATACAATGCATGGTACTCCTCAGCAGAATAGTGTAGCTGAGAGGCGGAATCGTACTTTAATGGATATGGTTAGGAGCATGTTAAGTAATTGCTCTTTACCCCTTTCGTTATGGGTATATGCATTAAAAACTGCAACGTATTTGCTGAACCGGGTTCCTAGCAAAGCTGTTCCTAAGACCCCTTATGAACTATGGACGGGAAGGAAACCTAGTTTAAGACATCTACGTGTTTGGGGTTGCCCAGCAGAAGTAAGGTTATATAACCCACATGAAAAGAAACTTGATTTTAGGACCATCAATGGATTTTTCATTGGTTATCCTGAAAAATCAAAGGGGTATATATTTTATTGTCCTAAACATAGTACGAGAATAGTGGAGACCGGTAATGCTAAGTTCATTGAAAATGCTGAAACTAGTGGGAGTGGTGAACCACGAAAAGTGGACATTAAGGAAGTCCATGTTGATGTTCCTTCACCTATCGTTGCACCTGAGGTTGTTGTTCTTATTGTTGCATCATAGTTAAATGGCGCAATAGAACAACATAATGATGTGTCAACCCCACAAGCAGAAAATACAATTAATGAACCGGTTACAATTCAAGAAGAGAATAGTGTACCACAGGAACCATTAAAACGATCTGGAAGAAAAAGAAGATATGCTATTTCAGATGACTATGTGGGTTATACTATTTAAAGTGAATGTCACTTAAGCATTGATGAAGATCCAAGCTCATTCCAAAAAGCCATGAAAGGTGACAATTCTGAAAAATGGTTAATTGCCTAGAAAGAAGAAATAAAATCTATGGGTGATAACAATGTATGGGACTTAGTAGAGTTGCCTAACGGTTTCAAAACCATTGGTTCTAAATGGGTCTTTAAGACTAAATGCGACTCGAAAAGTAACATTGAAAGATATAAGGCTCGTCTTGTTGCTAAAGGTTTCACCCAAAAAATGGTATTGACTATAAAGAAACATTCTCTCCGGTTTCAAAGAAGGATTCTCTAAGGATTGTTTTCGCTTTGGTGGCTCATTGTGATCTAGAGCTTCACCAGATGGATGTGAAAACCACTTTTTTAAATGGAGAGTTTGAGGAAGAAGTATATATGGACCAACCTGAAGGTTTCGTGGTCACAGGAAAAGAACATATGGTATGTAAGCTGAGAAAGTCGATATATGGACTAAAACAAGCTTCTAGACAATGGTATTTAAAGTTTAATGATATCATCTTGTCATACGGTTTTGTAGAGGTCATCGTTGAACGATGTATCTACATTAAATTTAGTGGGAGCAAGTTTGTGATTTTAGTCTTATATGTTGATGATATTTTGTTTGCTGCAAACGACATGGGCATGTTACATGATATAAAGAAGTATCTCTCTAAGAACTTTGAAATGAAAGATATGGGTGAGTGATGAGGACATCAGGCCGTACATCCAGCCAAGAGACCAGACTGGCCGACCAGGAAGCTTGCCCGAGACAGCCGGACCATCTGGCACGCCTGCCGGCCCAAGCAGTACCGCCGGACCCTCGACCACAAGGACCAGAGTAACCAGCATTGCCGGCGGAGAGGCCCAAGCTTCCGGCACACTTGGTGGCGACATGGATGACACCTCCGGTCCCTTTGGTGATGCCGCCAACTCCGGGATCAACTTGGCCGGTCCTGAAGGCATTCCGGCCAGTACCTCGCACAATCCAGCCGGTACAGCCGATCCAGCTGAGTACACGCGCATTTCCACTTCTACACAAGAGGACTCGGACCAAATGAGCTACCCGCTCCAGGACATGCACCTAGAAGAAGTCTCTACACCAGTGGTACCTCAAGGAGAAATGAAAAGAAGCAGATCAAGGGCACTCTTCCACAAATTCAGCCTATGGGTTGACAAGCTCCTAGAGGAAGATCGACTAAGGACAATGGGCCAGAAGTGCAAAGTAGAGTCCAATGGCTTCTCAACAACACAAGGGATATCAGAGACTTGGGCTTTAGTGGCAAGAGAGGTCAGGGCCCAAAGATTCTTAACCCTACTCCAAGTCGAAGACTAGGAGCAAGGCGCGTGCATGCCACAAGGACGGCCACCTTCCATTTCTTGGCCATGAGGTAAGTTAAGGTAAGTTTCAATTCGAATATATGCCTCTTTCTGTTTTGAAGGGTAGGATCTAGATGCTTTACATTTTTTAGTCAAGAACATTTTAGGAATAGGTCATTTTTCGGTTATACACTTTTGTATCTTTTCCATTTGTGCATTTTTGTAAACTTTCCTTTTCTTTATTTGAGTCGACCCTAGAAGGTCAAGCTGTCGAGCATATTAATAAGGCTCCTTCCAGCATTGTAGTTCGACAACCTTTTTGATATTAATAAAGATAGAACTTTTTCCCCAACAAGTTTTCTCTCAAGAATCTTGTGCGCTTAGAATCTAGTTGAGACCAGCCCTCCTAGCTCTAAGTTTGTGATTTATCACGAGGTTCATCACCCCTCATGTGGTTCACTTCACCTTCCATCGAATACCAACCCAAAAACCCCTATCCAAGAAGTCTAAGGTCGAGTTTCTCACCTAAACTTCTCCAAACAGCCCACGCGCATACATCCTTGAATCAAGGCTTGTATCATTTTGGTATCAGAGCTTAAAGCTCCTAAACCAGGTTGTTTCTATCGTTTAGCTTGTTTTGTTTTTAGTTCTTGCATTATTTTAAGTCGCATTCAAGAAAAATAAAAAAAATAACATCAAACTCCAAACCGAGTACATCTAGCCTTCTACGTGTATCACTAGGGTTTAGATTCACTTTTGCATTGCCATTCACGTTTTCCTTTTTGTTAGAATCATATTTCCATTATTTTTAAGTCAAATTAAATAGAAAAGAAAAAGAAAATAGAAAAAATACCTAAGGGATTCGATTTGGACAGCTAGCAATAGTTGTCAAGAAAGTTTTTTTTTTCAAATCTTCATATTTTTGAATTTCCAATTCTCAGATTTTTTCCTTTTTGCATTTTTCGAATCCCCCCTTATAAAAGAAAACCCTCCTAATAATTTAGGAGTATCATAACTTGTCTTCTTTCTTTGTAGCACAATGGCAGAAGAAAATAGAGAAGCAACCAAAGCCATGATGGCCATGTTCACCACCCTCCAAACGCAACTCGCATCCATAGGCGAGAGATTGGAGCGCGTGGAGAGGCCTGTGAGATTCCAGGCCATAAGGCACGTGAGAGCTGAGAAAGACCATCCTGAGGGTCCTGAGCACCTTAGGACACGGCACAAAGAGGAGGAACCCTAGCCAGATGGAGATGAGGACACACAACCTCATAACTATCACAATAGGCCGAGAGGACCTCCACGGCAACCAGAGGCAGAAGATGATGGCTTTGAGCCATATGGTCTTCACCAGAGACCAAGAATGCCTCCTAGACATCATGAGGATGGAGATGAACACGCCTATAACCGGGTAACTCATCCTGATGTTAAGCTAACTCCTCCAAGTTATGCATGAAAAGTAGACCCTGAGGCTTACCTAGATTGGGAGAGAAGAATGGATCATACTTTGATCATTACAACCAACCATGACCTAGGAGAGTCTCAATGGCAGTAGCACAACTCACGGACAATGCCCTCATCTGGTGGGATCGTGAGGTATCTGGCAGAAGGAGGAAAAGAATGAGACCTATAGATTCATGGGTCGACATGAAGGATGTCATGCGACAAAGGTTTGTTCCACCTTACTTTCATAGGGACTTGCAACGTCGTTTTTGTACTCTTAAGCAGGGTACTAGATCAGTAGAGGAGTACTATGAAGAGTTCGAGAAGCTAAGGAACAGATTGGAGTTCAATGATGATGAAGAAGCATTGATGGCACAATTCTTGGATGGACTCCAAGAAAGAATCAGCCGCAAGGTGGAAAGGCAAATCTACAATGACTTCAAAGACTTGTTCCACCTATCTGTCCAGGTTGAGCAGCACATCAAACATAAGAGTCAAGACATCCGCAGCAAGCCTAAGACACATTGGGCACCAAGCAACATGCCCAAGCCCGTAGACAAAGGCAAGAGCATAGAGATCGAGTCAAGGTTCAAGAGCAAGCCTCCTGAACCCACCCATGACCAGAGAGAGCCTGGTAAGTCTTCTAACCCTCAAAGATCACGTGACATCACTTGTTTTAAGTGTAGGGGTCGTGGACACATCTCAAGGGAGTGCCCAAACAACCGGGTCATGTTGATTACGGAGGCTGGAGAATATGAGTCCCAAGATGAAGAGGACTATGAACCAGAAGAGGAGTATGGTGACATTGAGTACCCTGATGTGGGAGAAGTGCTGGTCACTAGATGCATCCTCAGTGCAATGGTGGATCCTTCAGAGACCATCCAAAGGGAGAACATCTTCCACAGCCGTTGCACCATCAAGGGCAAGGTATGTAACCTCATCATAGATGGTGGTTCTTGCACTAACGTTGCTAGTGCGTACATGGTTGATAAGGTATGTCTATAGAAGACAAGGCACCCTCGACCGTATAGACTGAGATGGCTCGATGACAAAGTGGAGCGCAAGATCTATGAGCAAGTCATTGTGCCATTCAGTGTGGGCAAGTACCAAGACCAAGTCATGTGCGACGTGGTGCCCATTCAAGCTGGCCATCTTCTGCTAGGAAGGCCATGGCAGTTAAACAAAGAGACCAGACATGATAGCCGAACCAATCTCAATACTTTTGTGCATGACAAAAGAAAAGTCAGCCTAGCTCCTCTTACACCTGCCCAAGTACACGAGGTACAACTCCAAATGAGTAAGGAAAAGAAACTTATCAAGTCTAATTTTCTTATTCAACCAAGCCATGTCCGGAGAGCTTTAGCCTTGAACAACTTAATGTTACTAATGGTCTTCAAAAAAATTTTGAGTATAGAACAGGAACAGGTAGAGCTACCTCCTGAAGTAGCAACTCTCCTCAACAAGTTCCAGGATGTATTTTCAGAGGAGATACCAGCAGGCTTGCCTCCTTTACTTGGCATAGAACACCAGATTGATCTAGTGCCCGGAGCAGCCCTGCCCAACCAGCCAGCCTACCAGATGAGTCTAGAGGAGTCCAAAGAGCTTGAGAAGCAAGTCAAGGAGCTCATGGAGAAAGGATATGTTTGAGAGAGCCTCAGTCCATATGCCATACCAGTGCTACTAGTGCCCAAGAAAAATGGGACTTGGCGAATGTGAGTGGACTGCCGAGCAATCAACAACATCACTGTCAAGTACCGGCATCCAATACCACGGCTGGATGACATGCTAGATGAGCTAAGTGGAACCACGGTATTCTCCAAGATAGACCTCAAGAGTGGATACCACCAGATCAGGATGAAAGAAGGTGATGAATGGAAGACTGCTTTCAAGACAAAGCAAGGGCTCTACGAGTGGACAGTCATGCCATTTGGCTTGACTAATGCCCCAAGCACCTTCATGCGCCTTATGAACCAAGTTCTTAGGGCGTACATCAGTTTTGTTGTAAGTTCACAGGGCCTACAGGTTGATGAAGAGAAGGTTCGAGCCATACAAGAATGGCCAACACCAGGCAACATCAGTCAAGTAAGGAGCTTCCACGGACTGGCCAGCTTCTATAGGAGATTCGTGCCCAACTTCAGCAGTATTGCCTCACCACTAACGGCAGTAGTGAAGAAGAACGTGGGATTCAGCTGGGGAGAAGCTCAGGAGAAGGCATTCCAGGCCTTGAAGGACAGCCTTACACACGCACCAGTGCTAGTCCTTCCCGACTTCAACAAGACGTTTGAAGTGGAGTGTGATGCCTCTGGAATAGGCATAGGAGCAGTGCTAACCAAAGGAGGGAGACCAGTGGCATACTTCAGTGAGAAGCTAGGTGGTGCCTCACTGAACTACCCCACTTATGACAAGGAGCTCTATGCCCTTGTCCGAGCATTGGAGACTTGGCAGCATTACTTGCTGTCCAAGGAGGTTGTGATCCACACTGATCATGAGACTCTCAAACACCTCAGAGGGCAAACCAATCTCAAGAGGAGACATGCCAGGTGGATGGAGTTCATAGAGACCTTCACGTACGTCATCAAGTACAAGAAGGGCAAAGATAATGTGGTAGCCGATGCACTATCAAGGAGGTTTGCCTTGATATCCACCATGGAGGCAAAGGTCCTAGGGTTCGAGCACATCAAGGACCTATACAAGGATGATCCTGACTTTGCTGAGAGCTACAAGGAGTGTGGCATAGGGACTCATGGCAAGTTCTACATCCATGAGAGATTCTTGTTCCGAGAAAGAAGACTGTGCATACCATAAGGATCATTAAGGGAGCTTATCATCCGAGAAGCTCATGGAGGGGGACTCATGGGCCACTTTGGTGTCGACAAGACTCTAGCAGTGGTGAAGGAGCACTTCTACTGGCCACACATCAAGAGGACAGTAGAAGCTCATTATGCAAGATGCATCACTTGCAAGAAGGCAAAGTCCCGAGTGCAACCTCACGGGTTGTATCTCCCACTGCCCATACCTACACATCCAGGGGTGGACATTTCAATGGACTTTGTTCTAGGTTTGCCCAAGATCAACCACAAAGATGCAATCTTTGTAGTGGTGGACAGATTCTCCAAGATGGCACACTTCATTCCGTGTGCCAATGTCAATGATGCCACATAAACAGCTGAGCTGTTCTTCAGGGAGATAGTACGGCTTCATGAAGTGCCAAGGACAATCGTATCAGATAGGGACACCAAGTTCCTCAGCCACTTCTGGAGGACCCTTTGGAGAAAGCTAGGCACGAAGCTACTCTTCTCTACCATCTGCCATCCTCAAACCGATGGCCAAACTGAAGTTGTCAACAGGACACTATCAACTCTTCTAAGAACTACACTATGGAAGAACCTAAAGACTTGGGTGGAGTGCCTACCATTCATAGAGTTCGCTTACAACCGAGCCGTGTACTCAGCAACCAAGAAGACACCATTTGAAGTAGTATACGACTTCAACCCTCTTATCCCATTGGAGCAAACACCACTTCCACCAGCTGAGATGACCAACCTCAACGGAGCATCTAAGGCAGAGTTCATAAGGAGATTACATCAGAAGGTAGCAGAAAACTTGGAGAAGAGGACCGGACAGTACGTGACTCATTCCAACAAGGGAAGAAAGGAGGTGATCTTTTAACCAAGCGATTGGGTGTGGCTACACATACGGCAGGAGAGGTTCCCAAACTTAAGGAGTTCCAAGCTAGCACCAAGAGGAGATGGACCATTCAGAGTGCTCGAGAGGATCAACAACAACGCCTACCGGATCGAGCTCCCAGGTGAGTTGAATGTGTCCAATACATTCATTGTTACTGACTTAGCCCCTTTCCATGCAGATGAACCAGTTTTGAGGACAAAACCTATTGAAGAGGGAGGGGATGATGAGGACATCAGGCCGTACATCCAGCCAGGAGACCAGACTGGCCCGAGACAGCCGGACCATCTGGCACGCCTGCCGGCCCAAGCAGTACCGCCGGACCCTCGACCACAAGGACCAGAGCAACCAGCATTTTCGGTGGAGAGGCCCAAGCTTCCGGCACACTTGGTGGTGACGTGGATGACACCGCCGGTCCCTCTGATGATGCCGCCAACTCCAGGATCAACTTGGCTGGTCCGAAGGCATTCCGGCCAGTACCTCGCACAATCCAGCCGGTACAGCTGATCCAGCCGAGTACACGCACATTTCCACTTCTACACAAGAGGACTCGGACCAAATGAGCTACCAGCTCCAGGACAAGCACCTAGAAGAAGTCTCTACACCAGTGGTACCTCCAGGAGAAATGAAAAGAAGCAGATCAAGGGCACTCTTCCACAAATTCAGTCTATGGGTTGACAAGCTCCTAGAGGAAGATCGACTAAGGACAATGGGCCAGAAGTGCAAAGTAGAGTCCAATGGCTTCTCAACAACACAAGGGACATCAGAGACTTGGGCTTTAGTGGCAAGAGAGGTCAGGGCCCAAAGATTCTTAACCCTACTCCAAGTGGAAGACTAGGAGCAAGGCGCGTGCATGCCACAAGGACGGCCACCTTCCATTTCTTGGCCATGAGGTAAGTTAAGGTAAGTTTCAATTCGAATATATGCCTCTTTCTGTTTTGCAGGGTAGGATCTAGATGCTTTACATTTTTGAGTCAAGAACATTTTAGGAATAGGTCCTTTTTCGGTTATACACTTTTGTATCTTTTCCTTTTGTGCACTTTTGTAAACTTTCCTTTTCTTTATTTGAGTCGACCCTAGAAGGTCAAGCTGTCGAGCATATTAATAAGGCTCCTTCCAGCATTGTAGTTCGACAACCTTTTTGATATTAATAAAGATAGAACTTTTTCCCCAACAAGTTTTCTCTCAAGAATCTTTTGCGCTTAGAATCTAGTTGAGACCAGCCCTCCTAGCTCTAAGTTTGTGATTTATCACGAGGTTCATCACCCCTTTGTGTGGTTCACTTCACCTTTCCATCGAATACCAACCCAAAAACCCCTATCCAAGAAGTCTAAGGTCGAGTTTCTCACCTAAACTTCTCCAAACAGCCCACGCGCATACATCCTTGAATCAAGGCTTGTATCAGTGAGGCATCATATGTGATCGGAATAGAAATATTTTGAGATAGAACACAAGGATTGCTAAGATTGTCTCAGAAAAGATATATCAATAAGATTTTAGAGAGATATAAAATAGATAAATGCTCCGCAGGGATAGCTCCAATTCAGAAAGGGGAAAAATTCAGTAAAATGCAATGTCCTAAAAATGAATTAGAGCGTAAAGAAATAGAAAGAATTCCATATGCATCAGTGGTTGGGAGTTTGAACTATGTTCAAACATGTACTCGGCCAGATATCAGCTTTGCGGTTGGTATGTTGGGTCAATATCAAAGTAATCCTGGAATGGAGCACTGGAAAGCTGCAAAGAAGGTTCTCAGGTATTTGCAAGGCACAAAAGAGTACATGCTTACATACAAGAAATCTGATCACCTTGAGGTCATTGGATATTCAGATTCAGATTATACCGGATGCGTTGACAGTAGAAAATCGACGTTTGGCTATTTGTTCCTATTAGCTGGGGGAGCAATATCATGGAAAAGTGGAAAACAGTCCATCATTGCTACTTCCACTATGGAGGCCAAATTTGTGGCATGATTTGAGGCCACAATTCACGCATTGTGGATGCGGAATTTTATCTCGGGACTTTGAATTGTCGACACTATAGCGAGGCCGCTGAGAATCTATTGTGATAATTCTGCATTTGTCTTCTTTTCAAAGAATGACAAATACTCTAAAGGTGCTAAGCACATGGAATTAAAGTACTTATCTGTCAAAGAAGAAGTGGAGAAACGTAGAGTGTCATTTGAACATATAAGAACTGATATGATGGTAGCGGATCCGTTAACTAAAGGAGTACCACCCAAAATGTTTATTGGTCATGTAGAGCATATGGGTATTATAGACAAAGCCTTGCTATTATGATAGTGATATGTTTATTATGTGTATGACACTATGAATTCAATTTAAGTTATGTTTCTGGTTTTAATAAATATGCTATTATTAAAATATGTATATACACTTATGGTTCTCTGATAACATATGATTAGATTGAGAAATTAAGGTTATTCTCAATATAAAGAAACTATATATGAAGTTGGGATTGTTTTGTGATACATGGAAGGGATCATGTTGTCTAATGATGTGTGACCGCCATGATCCGATGAATTCTAATTTTATTATGATAGTTTAAATTGAAATGAACTTGATGTAAAGTGAACATTAAGGTTGTTGAATCATCAAGTGGACACAAGGTCAAGTGGGAGAATGTAGGAATATTTATATTCTTGTATGTGACCTATGTGTCTTTCGGTTTAATTATACGGATCAAGTTCATATTAATGTTCATAATTCTAATATATAAAAGACGATACCGTGATGAATCGGTTTTGGTTAACGATATTAGAATTTGGGTGTATTGATAACCCTCCTCCCTTATCTTATCATATTTATTAAGTAACTTTCTCTAATGTTTAAATACATTTATATATAATGCATTAGTAGTTAATAAAAGAATAATTATAACTACATATGGATAATGTTATATATATATGGTGGTTATTAAAAGGGTGGTTATTTTCTAATGGTTATAAAACCATCAAAACTCTTCAAAAATAGTAGTGTGTGTCGTGTGGGTTTATGGTTTTTAGAGAGAGAAAATATACACCATTAAATAGAGAAAGTTATTATTGATTCTTAATTCATCCAAAAAATCATTAAAAAGAGATTAAGGAAGAGATCAAAGAAAAGAGAAAATCAATCCAATTCTTCATGGATCAAGGTTAGTATTTTCTTCTTCTTCTATAATATTAGGTTAAATTAAATCAAATCTAGATTTTTTGGAATTAAGATTTCATAATCGAAATCATTAAAAATAAATTAACATGAAGTGGATTCGAAGTTGTGTCACTAAAGAAGAAAAGGCATCATTTTTATCTATTACGATGTAATCAACATAAACCAAGATGATGATGAAGGAAGAAGATGTGACACAAATAAACAAAGTATGATCCCCATTTATTTTTTGATAACAGAAATTCAAAAGAGCTGATGAAAATTTGAGAAACCATTGTCTCGAAGAACCTAAGAACAACATACTTAGAAAGTAAGTTCCCCATTCTTACAAAACAACTAGGAGCTGGTGAAAGTTCAGTTATCAGTGAGTTTTACAAATAAAAATTATTTGACGTGATTATATATGAGTGGAAAATAGTACAAGAATTCGTATAGAAAAACGTATACAGGAATTTGGTGATATGGAACTAAAGTAAGGAGATGAAATGTTATCACAACTAACTTGGACGGACCAAAGAGATGTAGCTGAGCTGGAGAAGCATTATAAAAAAACATATTAGGTTTGAAAAGTTTACTTATTCTTATATGAATAATAAAAAAATCTTATTTTTGAGTGCACATTTTTGTACATCTCCAAAAAGAGAACTTTGGTTAGAGTTAACTTATTGAGTATAAATAGGTGTGTTAAGCATTGTAGTTGCAAAACACAGGAAGAGAAATTTTAACTAAAGGGTTTTGAGATTTCTTCTAAGAAAACAAAATATAGTATTAAAAAGGTTTTTGTTTGAGAAGTTACAAGATTGGATTGTAATTTTTGTAAATGTGTGAGGCTAATTTGACAAATCAAGATGTGTTTTAAGTTTGTTAAAAATTATTTTAGGTAAGATTTGTAAATGCATCTAAAACAATTTCTATTAATATACACGTGTTGAAAAAATTTGTTGTATCACTCTGTCATAAATTTTTGTATCAATAGTTTTCGCATTAACTAGTAGATCTATGTATATTTATTTTGTCAAATCTCCATTCAAAAGGCATTAGAAATATCCTTTTAGTATAAAGTCCACCCTTTATTAGCAGTATTAGCTAAAAGCATTTTGACTAGAATTATTTTCCACAAGAAAAAAATGTCCACAAAATCAATACTTTTTTGTTGGGTATAACTTTTGACAACTAATCCAACTTTGTATCTTTCTAAATTTCATGCACGCAGTATCAACTTCAAAATCCATTTACATCCCAAGTATATTTTTATCTTCAGGTAATGAAAAAAATTCCTAAGTATGAAGACCTTCTAAGGAACTAAATTCCTCATCCATTGCATGCACCATTTTGATAAGAACATATATTTAAAAAAGAAACTCCGATTAATAACTCCAAAGGTTCGTTACAAAATAGAAAAGAACTCTCTTTTCCAAAACTGACTCAAATCTTTCTTACTCTTTTTTTCCAGTCCTTCTTAGCTTTTATACGCCTCATCTGTCAGAGAATCCTCCAACTCCTTATTTCTCTCCTGTAGTACGAATGTCTAACGGTTTTATGCCAGCTTTCTCTCTCCTTAACCTGGGTTTTCGTACGTGAGGTTGAGTATGTCACCTGTTGGATGTGGTGATCTTGTTGCCTCCTTCGTTCGGCCCTGTTTGCAACTTCTCGAAGCCCAAACCTTTCTTCTTCTTTGCTTTTCTGTGATAAGTATAATTAATAGGGGGTGTTTATCTTTATACTTATCAACACCTTCCCCTTCGAAATTGATCTTGTCCTCAAGATTAAACTCTGGTAAATGTTCTCTCAATGCCGCTTCAGCTACCCACGAGTTGTCATGTTCTCGAGCTCCCTGCCATTTGATTAAGAACTCACTCTGACCCACTTCTAATTGTATTGTTCTTCCTTGTTCGAATCCGGTTCGACCCACAATGTAAATTCTGCCAAGAGATGTGGTGGGAGGGGCGAGCTCGGAGTGTATACCCCTAAGGCCTTCTTCAAGAGGGTGACGTGAAACATATTATGAATCTTGGTTGTTGGAGATAATCTTAGGCAATAAGCGACCGGACCGATCCTTGCTTCCACTTCATAAGGGTCCATAGTATCGGGCTGCCAATTTCTCGTTAACTCCGGCTCACCTCTTATTGTCACTTGACTCCCCTTGACGCCGAATTTCATGACTTGCAATTCTCAGTTGATTTTCGTGGCTCCTAACGTCTCCAGCCATGCCATCCCCAAGTTTACATATGCGCTGCCTACTTTAATGGGCAAGAAGTCCGCCATGACGTCTACTCCCCGACAACCTTCCACCCCCATGACTGCCAGACCGGTTGCTAACAACACCCCGTAGCTAGAAGTCGTCTCTGGCGGAATATCCCATTTATGGACCAACTCCTCTGAAAAAAATTGTGCATGGCCCCGTAGTCGATCATCACAATCACCTCGTCGCCCCGGAATAGCCCTCGTAGTTTCATGGTGCGAGGAGACGAAAAACCCACCATCGTGTTTGAGTGATAATTCGGCTAACTCTTGGGTATCTTCTTCCTCACTTTCTTCGCCCATCTTGCTGCCTTCTTGCTCATGTACTAGGGTCTCAGTGTCGTTGATATGCACTTGGAAGACCTGCAACTCGTGATATCGGCATTTGTGCCCTGAGCTCCACTTGTCATTGCACATGAAACATAGCCCTTGGGCACGCCTTTCCTTCAGCTCGCTCTCGGTCAGCCGCCTTGATGGTAATCTCTTCCCTTCTGCACGATTCGGCACTCCTCTAGGTTCGAGTCGACTTTTCCTCCCAACAGCAGCGTTTTGGCTAGCATAGGAGTTGGGCCTGAGAATTTGTTCATCCCCAGTTTTGGGCCCAAACGTATTTCTTCCCCATCATAACGGGCCCAACTATACCAATGTGACACATGGCTTGCGGATTTAGACCTGAAATCCGTGCAAGGTCCACTCTTCTCTATCCCAGCCGCCATCGAATCATGCGATCCAATACCAGGCTCGAACATCTTGACTCCGGCGCATACCTATGGTTGTAGTCTGATCATAAAAAGCTTCTCTAAAACCGGCTAAGGTAGATTTGTAGTTTGGGCTGCCAGTATTTTGAACCAACAATATTCCCGCACGGCCCATCTTGTCATAACGTGAGTAGTCGCTCCTCCAGTGATGTTGATCCCACTGGAGCGATGTTGCATAAGAGGCGCTCCTTCAAATGATCCCAGCTCGGAAAAGGGTTCCGATCCTTTTCCCAACGGAACTACTCAAGGGCCTTCCCGTCGAAACTTACTTTGGTTGCTTCTTAGTTTTTCCTCGCCGGTAAAATCTCCTAACTCAAATTACTACTCCATTGAAAAAACCCAACTATCGATTTTTTCTCTATTGTATACCGACATTTCTACCCTCCGAGTCAAGGGCTCACGTCGCTGGACTGGGTACTTTCGATGGCTCCTGGAGCCTTCGCCCTCCGGAGCAGCATATCGGATCAAAAATTCTGTGTGACTGACTCCACTGCCTCTTCCTGGGGTTTCAATTTTGATTACCTTCCCGCTAGCCGCCAGAAAAAGTTGCCATCAGTCAGCATCTCTTCCAGGTGGTCGAGGATGCTCAGGCGACCTAGCTGCTGCTTAATGTCCACCACGCTTCATTCCAAGTCCGCTACTTTCTCTATTTTCTGGTACAACTTTTCCACAATCTCCTCGTTACGTTTGAGTCCTTTGCCATGGTCACATGAACAATGCAATGATGCCAAAATGATATGAACACAAATTTAAAATAAGGATTCCGATTAATAACTATTGGATATATGTAAATAGGTTTTGGTTTAATTATGGTTTAATTGCAATGTATTAACCACATCCGGTTTGTCTCGGTTACCCAATTGTATATAAGAACGCTTATTTCTTCATTTATAAAATTAACAGAAAGAATACATGAAAGATTCGAAATGGAAGAAATCACAGTAGGTGACTTCGACGAAGAAGAAGAACTATGGTATCAGAGCTATGCGCTTAGCTGATTTTTCTGTTTTGTTTTGAAATTCTTCCAAATTTTTCTTTCTAACCATGGTGGTAACTCTTCGTCGAAATAATCGCCGATCTGCACGGTTTGTATGTGCTGGAAGCTCATGATTAATTTCCGATGCTCCGATGCTTCCGGTAGCTACAGAACCTGTGATGAACCCGGATAGCGTTCACTCTCCGTTGTTTTTGCATAGTGCCAATCACCCAGGGATGTTGATCGTCTCTGTTCAGTTGGATGGATCGAACTACAATCAATGGAGTTCTCCGATGAAGATTGCTTTGGATGCAAAGAACAAAATCGCATTCATTGATGACACACTTCCTCGTCCAGAAGAAGGTATTTCTATTTTCCAAATCTGGTCTAGGTGCAATAGCATGGTTAAGTCTTAGATATTGAATTCAGTGACGAAACAAATCTATGGTAGTATATTGTCTTTTGATGATGCTACTCAAATCTGGAAGGATCTTCACAATCGGATCTTCACAATCGGTTTCATAAAACGAATTTGCCTAGAACTTTTCAATTAGTTCAACAAATTCATGATTTGCGTCAAGGATCTATGGATCTCAATGTGTATTATACTACTTTAAAAACACTTTGGGACAATCTTGATGCGGCTGATGTTGCTGAACCGTGTGGGTGTTGTAACAATTTCAATTGTGCAAGTCAACGACAAGCACAAAAGAAAGTAGACGGAGCACGCACTATAAAATTCTTGGCAGGATTGAATGAAAAATATTCAATCATTAGTAGTCAAATCATTATGAAGAAACCTGTGCCTGATCTTGCTGAAATATGCAATATACTTGATCAGGATGATAGTCAAATGCAATTTGATTTAATGGGCAATCCTGTAGTTTATCAAACTAGCCACGGTGCTGTTGTCCAGTCTGCTGATTCTCAGGGTATTCAACCTGGAGTGTTGAACGCTTTTCAGAAAAAGGACAACAAGCCTACTTGTTCTCACTGTGGTTTAACATGCCATGTTGTAGATCGTTGCTACAAATTACATGGCTACTCAGTTGGTTGGAAGAAAGGAAAATCTTCCAATAATGCTAAGGCAGTCACAACTCAGATTGCAGTACCTGATAAGTCTTCTACTAGCAATTTGGAGTCTGTTGTTGGCAATCTTACTAAGGATCAGATTCATAACTTCATTGCATTCTTTAGCTCTCAGCTTCAAATTCAACCTTCTGATCTTCCCAGCAACTCTAATTCTCAATCACCCAATCCTTCTGATATTTTTTTTTACCTTCTACATTCAGTCTGATAGGTATTCTTACTGTTTCTGAATGTGTTGGTACTAAGAAAAGTTGGATTGTGGATTCTAGGGCAACTCATCATGTAAGTTTTGATAGAGAAAAATTCATAGATCTTAACACATCTATTAGACAGCATGTTAATCTTCCTAATGGAATGACAATTGCTGTTAATGGAATTGGTAGTGTTGCTATGAACGATCATATTATCTTGAAGAATGTTTTGTTTATTCCTGATATCAGATTGAATCTGATAAGTGTTAGTTCATTGACTATGGAACTTGGAGTACATGTAGCTTTTGATGCTGAAACTTGTCTGATACAGGATATCAAGGAATTGATGATTGGAAGAGGTAAATGGATTGCCAATCTTTATGTCCTGGATGAGAATGACATTGATTCAGAAGCTACTTTCTCTATTCCTGTTATTACCAACTCTATAATAGACAATTCTCTTTCGCATCAAAGACTTGGACACACTTCTTATACTCGTTTAGACTTACTTACAGATGTATTGGGTCTTTCGAAACATAAGAACAAAGTTCATTTACACTGTGATATTTGTTAGAGAGCAAAGCAGAAGAAGTTATCCTTTTCTATTCGTCAAAATATGTGTTCTATTCCTTTTGAAATGATACACATTGATGTTTGGGGTCCATTTTCAGAAATTTCTCAAGAAGGATATAAGTATTTTCTGACAATTGTAGATGACTACACTCGTGCAACTTGGGTCTATCTTCTAAAATTGAAAAGTGATGTTCTTACTGTCTTCCCTGAGTTCATTGCTATGGTGGAAACTCAATTTGCTTTGCTGTTAAGATCAAAACAGTACGATTAGATAATACCCCTGAATTGAGATTTATAGAGTTGTATAAAAGAAAAGGAATTTTGTCTCACCATTCTTGCCCAGAAACTCTTGAGCAGAACTCGGTTGCTGAGAGGAAGCATCAACACCTTCTGAATGTAGCCAGGGCTCTCCTGTTTCAATCTCAGGTACCTCTTTCGTACTGGGGGGATTGTGTTCTTACTGCAACATTTCTCATTAAAAGGAACACCTTCTCCAGTCCATTCAAATAAGACTACTCTTGAGATGTTGTATGGTAAGAAAACTGATTATACACATATACGAACATTTGGTTGTCTGTGTTATGCAAGTACTTCTCCTAAACATCGAGCTAAGTTTCAGGACAGATCCAGAGCTTGTGTCTTTCTTGGATACCCTCTGGGTTATAAAGGTTTTAAGCTCTTAGATATTCAAAGTAACACAGTCTTCATATCTCGGAATGTTGTTTTCTATGAAACACTGTTTCCTTTTAAGCAATATGATGTCTGTTCTGATGAAGTTCAGTCGTTCTTTCCTCCACTGGTTGTTACTCCACCAGCTCTCGATGATCCTCCTGTTCCGAGTGATGTTTCCAATTTGCCTGTTCCTAATGCTGTTTCAAGACGTCGAGTCTCTAAACGTCCTCTGCATTTACAGGATTATCATTTTTATTCGGTTGATTCATCCACCAAACATCCTCTGTCATAGGTGCTTTCATACTCTGCATTATCTGATTCTTATATGCATTTTGTGAATGCCCTGGATAAGATTTATGAGCCTGTTAGCTATAATCAAGCTAAGACTGTTAAAGAATGGTGTGATGCCATGAATGATGAAATTACTGCTTTGGAACGCAATAATACTTGGACAGTTTGTTCTTTGCCTTTTGGGAAACATCATGTGGGTTGTAAATGGGTTTATAAGGCGAAGTTGAATGTTGATGGTAGTCTAGAAAGGTATAAAGCGCGCTTAGTTGCCAAGGGGTATACTCAGAAGGAGGGCTTCGACTATTTAGAGACTTTCTCACTGGTTGCCAAACTTGCTACTGTGAAGTTACTTCTTGCAGTAGCTGCTGCAAAAGGTTGGTTACTTACTCAGTTAGACATCTCTAATGCCTTCTTAAATGGTGATTTAACAGAGGAAATTTACATGACTTTGCCTCCTAGATATTCACTAAAAGAGGGGGAATGTTTTCCACCTAATGCTGTTTGCAAGCTGAACAAATCATTTTATGGTTTAAAACAGGCTTCTCGCCAATGGTTCCTCAAGTTTTCTGCCACTTTGTTACAGCTTGGTTTTACTAAATCCTCAGGTGATCATACTCTCTTTCTCAGACATACTGATACTGTCTACATGGCGGTTTTGATTTATGTGGACGACATTATTATTGCAAGTAATGATGCTCAAGCCACTGCTTTGCTGAAATCTGCTCTGCAACATTCATTCAAGCTTCGAGATCTCGGTGAATTACGGTATTTTCTTGGCCTTGAGGTCGCTAGAAATGCTGCAGGGATATCAATTTGTCAACGCAAGTACACACTTGAATTGTTATCAAAAACTGGTCTTCTTGGTTGCAAAGCTTCATCAGTTCCCATGGAACCAAATCTGAAACTTTCTAAAACAGATGGTTCTTTACTCGAAGATGCAGAGCATTATCGTCACTTAGTTGGCAAGTTCATGTATTTGACGTTCACCAGACTCGACATAACATTTTCCGTTCACAAGTTATGTCACTTTACTTCTTCTCCGCATGTTCCTCATCTTCAGGCCGTCTATAAAGTCATTCATTATCTGAAAGGCACTATAGGACAAGGCTTATTTTATCCATCTTATTCAGACCTTAAGCTCAGTGGCTTTGTAGATTCCGACTGGGCATCTTGTTTAGACACCCGGCGGTCCACTTTCGGCTACTGTATGTTCGTAGGTTCTGCTTTGATTTTCTGGAAATCTAATAAGCAGAGCATTGTGGCTATGTCATCCACAGAGGCAGAATATCGATCAATGTCTTTGGCTGTCAAAGAATTGATTTGGTTAACGCATCTGTTGAAAGATCTTTGGGTTGATATTTCAGAAGCTGCAGCTTTATATTGTGACAATGTGGCTGCTTTGCATATTGCTAATAACCCAGTTTTCAATAAAAGTATCAAGCATATTGAGTTTGATTGTCACAATATGAGGAAAAAGATATAGTTGGGTTTGATCAAAACCCTTCATGTTCGTTCAGAAAATCAATTGGCAGACGTTTTAACTAAAGCACTATTTCCTGGCTAATTCTTCAGTGTTTTGCGCAAGATGAACCTCATAAACAATTTTGGTTTCTCTTAAGGGGAATATTGGATATATGTAAATAGGTTTTGGTTTAATTATAGTTTAATTGCAATGTATTAACCACATCCGGTTTGTCCCGGTTAACCAAGTGTATATAAGAATGTTTATTTCTTCATTAATAAAATTAACAGAAAGTTCTTCTTCTTCGTCGAAGTCACCTTACTGTGATTTCTTCCATTTCGAATCCTTCATGCATTCTTTCTGTTCATCGTCTCTTCTTTTCTAATAATAACTCCAAAGGTTCGTTACAAAAGATAAAATAACTCTCTTTCCCAAAATTCACTAAATCTTCCATACCCTTTTTTCCCGTCCTTCTTAGATTTTATACGTCTCGTCTGTCAGAGAATCCTCCAGCTCCTTATTTCTCCTCTTTCGTACGAACGTTTAACGGTTTTACGCCAACTTTCTCTCTCTGGCATCTCTCTCCTTAACTTGGGTTACTTCGCACGTGAGATTGAGTTCGTCACCTGCTGGATGTGGTGATGCTCCTGGGCCTGCGTTCCTGCTGCCTCCCTCCTTCGGCCTTGTTCACAATTTCTCAAAGTTCAACCCTTCTTTCTTCTCTGCTAGCTTTCCCGTGATAAGTATATATAATAGGGAGATGTTTATCTTCATATTTATCACATTCCTTAGACTTCTTTCCTTGAGAAAAATTGTGGGGTTTATAACAAAGAAAAATGAAATTAATGAAAGCCAAGTGAATGGGTGAGAATTTGTTGTAAGTGAGATAGTTTGAAAAGGGATATAAAGAAGAGAAACTGCATTGATATTACAACATTTTCTTTCGTGATCTTTGGGATGAAAATTTTAAAGGAAATACTTCATCAGACGATAACTGTGGAGGAGGCAATGAATCAACAAAACATGTTGTTACAAAAGGTAAGTAAACATCAAGATATGCAGGACTTGGAAAAAAAGCATTTGTTGTATAAAAATAGAAGAATCAGCAAAAGAATAAATATTTTCATGAAAAAGAATATGTTTAGAAATAGAGATATCATTGGTTTCAAGATCCAACAACGTAGAACCTTTTAATTTGATGGACATCCAACAAAAACATATGCTTTAGCCCTTGGATCAAATTTGGTCCTAAACTTTGGTGAATCAAATTTGGTCCTAAACTTTGGTGAAGTGCTTTTATCACATAAGCAACTAAATGTTTTTAATTGATGATAATGATCAGGGTGGTTTGGATGTAAGAATTTGATAAAGAGAATTGTTATTAAAGACAAGAGAGGGAATTATGTTGATAAGATACACAGCCGCGAGTATAAAATCACCCCAACATGAATTTGGTATGTGCGATTTAAACATCAAGGCTCTAATAACATTGAAAATGTATTGGTATTTTCGGTCAACAATAGAGTATTTCTCTAGAGTTTTAGGACATGAATGAAAAAGGATAATCATTTTGACTTTGTAAAGATTGACAAATGAAAGTTTAGGAGTATTGTCGGATTGCACATATTTGATACTCGTTGAATTGATTAGATATTATACCGTGCCTACGATTATTTTTTAATTTATATTATTATTTTGATTATTTTACGATTTTTTTTGATATTTTACATATATTATTTAATAAGAACATTTTATTTTGAAAATTAATCAAAAATATTTTCTTTTGATAAATAATAACGCAAACACTAGTAAATAAAAACATAAATACATAACAGTTTTTTAATTATTATAGTGATTTTTTTTATTTTTCTATTGCATAATCTGATAAAAATAATTTAGCATGTTTGTATAAATCATAAATTTCTAATAATTATCAGATTTTAGAAATCATATATATTAAAAACATATAAATTGAAATATTATATACATATCTTTTTGTTGAGTAGTAGCATTTCAATACCTATAAATGTGTTACGTTTGTTAAAATTTGAGATTTTCCAAATTAATAAGTCAAATCTAACCAATATATATATATATATATTACATAAATCCCCGTCAAATTTCTCAGAAATGGTGAAAATATGAGGATGATAACAGGAATGTGAAGTTTTTAATGTCATGATTAATTTTTAGGGATTGTTTGCGGAGTTTACATTTGCCAATGGGTAATTTTTGGTTTTATAGAATTAGGCAATTGAAACTCATTATTAGGAGGATAGTGGTTATTAAAATTTGAGATAGTGGTATGGAAAAAATGGTAATTTTATTTTAATGGTTTAAATGGTTGGAATACTAATAGTTTAAAACTATGATAATGTGTTTAATTGCTTAAAGTGATAATTAAAGTGATAATGTGTTTAATCTATATCAATATTTTATAACTTGTTATTTTGGGTGAGGTGGATAGTTTAAGAAACTATAATAAATTCTTTATATTTTGTAACTAAATTTTGAGATAGTGGTATATACGAAACAATAAATTTATTTTAATTTTTTAAATGATTGGAATACTTGTTTAAAGTGAGAATTGTTAAAATATCAATATTTTAAAATTTGTTAATTTGAGTGACATGGATAGCTTTAGAATCCATAATGAATTTCTTTTATTTATTTAGATTTTATGCATTTTTTAATTGTGTAGTTTAATATCATATTTGTCACAAATTCTTGTAATTCTACGCTTGAAACTTATATTTCGTATGTCATTGTTACTAAAAACATGTTATCATTTTTATATTGTAAATATATATTGATAAACATATATATATATATATATTTTATATTTTTCAAATAATATTATTATGTTTTTCGATAATTTGTGTAATCAAATCTATACTAAATAAAAGAGAAGTTTAAAAATTGGACAGATTAAATATTAAACATATATTTTTTTATTTTGTTTTAATAATGATACGTGTCATCATGGTGATAGAACATTTTTTTTTGCTTATGTGGATACTATGAGATGTCTCAACTTTTTTCTTCGTCTTTGTTTTAACAATATCACATGTTAGCATGGTATAACAATTTTTTTTGTTTATGTGGATACTATGAGAAGGGTCAAACTTTTAGTTTTATTAGTATAGATTTTCAATTATAGTGAGAAAACATAGAAAATCAAAAGATAAACCCAAGTAGTACGATTATGATCATCAACTATAGTTATAAAATATATAAATCCTTTAATACTATGAACCAAAAGAGGACTCTACACATCAATATATAATAAATCAAAAGATTCAGTACTGATTTTATTAAAATATGCGAATGATATATGTTTGTATTTAGCTAAGTGAAAAATACTACAATGATGATTAGTCTGTGTCTTAGTCTTATTTGTATATTTGTATGTAATTGAAGAACATCTCAAAGTATATTGATCATATAGGCAGAATGACCTAAACGAGCATGCCAAGTGTTAATATCAGTAGTATTAGAACAAACAAGCATATTACCCTAGAAAGAAAATGAACGAATAGACCAGACTCCAAAACATGATTTGAAATGCATCTACCCTTGTCAATCCTCATTTCACGAGTAAGAACCAGTATGAAACATGAAGTAAATGTAAAACTAATCATGGAATCTTCAGATTTAGTCAAAGAACTAACACTTAACAAATTGAATCAAAAAGTAAGAACAAACAACACATTTTTGGTTATATTTTATTACTAAGTATAATTGGACCTATTCCGAAAATACTTTTTGATATTCCAAAGGCAAGGTCACAAGTATCCTCGAGGGGAGATAGGTGTGAAAAGAGAGAAGAAAAAAAGGAAACATGATGCGTTTCCCCTGAGTCAATTATCCAGCAATCAACAGGAACTAAAGTATCTCTAGAATAAAGCACAAAAGCATGTGAGATAGAAAATGTATATAGTGCCAGGAACGTACTAGACACTTTAGAAATGGATGTTACATCTATAGGAGAAGCCGGAAATCCTTCTTGTTAGTGTAGAAAACGTACGATAGATCACAACTTTAATAATCAAAACATTGTCTTTTATTTCTTTCAAACAACCAAGTTAATTCTCACACGAATTACACTTGTTTAGAGTTTACACAAACTTAAACTTTTAATTTGCTACCTATATTGAAAGAACAACACAACTAACCAAAAATGAAACAAAGGCTTGATTTGTCTCCCTCGCTTTCTCACTCAGTCGCTCGATCTTCTCTTCTTCAAAAGCACACCCAATGATCATTTTTGAGTTTGCTTTTATAATACGAGCAGATCTTCAGATAAACAGAAACTTTCCTGTTTTTCCTTTTTGGAAACTTTCTGTTTAGGCTTTCGTTCCTTCTTGTCTTGCTTTTCGACAACTTCCTGTTTAGCTTTTTGGACAACTTTCTGTTTTGCTTTTTGGACAACTTCCTGTTTTGCTTGATGCCCATTACTCATGATCTTGATCTTTAAGCCCATGACTGATTTGTGCATCTTCAATCTCCCCCTTTTTGTCTCAATTTGTTAATCAAGCACTTTGGCAACCTGTATGTTGATTCATAGACACATCTTCCACAATATACTTAAAATAGTTACCATTACCATTAGATCCACCAACATACACATTTCAAAAGTAACAGAGTCATAGACACAGACTGACATACACATCTCAAACTAAGTCCACATAACAGCCATAAGTCAACCATAATTCTGAAATCATAAAATGAGTCTCATAAGCCTGAAGACAACTACTTCAACAACAAAAATAAATAAACAGAATTTAGGCTTGCTCCCCCTAAATTACTTCCCCTATCGAGAGCATTCATCTTTAGATTATTCTCCCCCTACTTGAGTGACAAACTGAGTCAAAAATTAGAGCACAAATAGAGGTGATGAGGAGAAATACACAAACCTGTGCGAACCAACCGCATGAGAATGGTGATGGTTTCCTGCAAATGTTGATGCTCCTTGGCATTGAGGCGAGACGACGATCGAGAAAGCACATAAGCAGAACGTTATGGTTTGATATGCGGAACCAACACATGCATCTGTTTGAATGAGACCATAGGGCGAAGAGTAATCGACGCCGGAACAGGAATAGGATGCTGAGACTCAATCATATGATACAGTAGGCTGGGTAAAGGCAGAAAGAACTTAGAGCCTGGGTTCAAAGCGAGATGCAGAATATGGTCGACCACTAATTGACCAAAATCAATATGAGTGCCATGCATAACATGATGCACAATCCGAGCACGAGAAGGGTTTGGGTAACCAGTATTCTTGGTCGGGGACCAATTCGAGCAGTAGACTTTGTAGAGAAAAGCCGTATCACGGGCATAGTGTGAAGTGAGGAGGGACTTTCACTTAGAGACCTTCCCATCAGACATGAAAGATGCAAGTCGATCATCGGAGATAGCTTCAATGTATGCAACCTTGGAACGAGCAACAACATCAGAGATACCAAATATGGTGTTGATCCGGGAAGGAGAGAACTCATAAAGGTGACCACGCACCAAAACTTCGACAGAATCAGCATCAGTCGGATCCGAGGGAAGATGAGCCCAAAACTCCCATAAAAACTCATCAACAAACGACAGAATTTGAGTAACAGTGGGTAGCAAACCAGAATTTTGCAGAACTCCCTCGAGATGGACGAAATCAGACCCAAACTCAGCACGATTTTCGGAGATAAACTGTTGTCCATGGAAGAGATCATACCTCTTTTTGGCAGCCACAAAAGCAAACCAAGAAGAATCAACAGTTGCTGAGGAAGAGCTGCGAATCGAACGAGACTTCGGGGGTCGGCTACTATAGAAGGGACATCAGATGCAGGCGAAGAGGCACGCTTCCGAGTTCGACGAGAATGTCGAGAAGGAGGAACAGGGCTTGGCAGAGACCTGGTGGAGGCGGAGGAGAGAGCAATTGGTGAAGCCGGCACATCTGTGAGGGCCTCAGACGGAGCAAAGGGCACCACAGCAAGAGGGTTGGACGACACACCAACAAACGGAGAGGCAGACTCCGTAGGAGCAATTTCAGGCGACAGGGATGGTTGGGAGACCGGGGACGACGGTGCAATCACCATTTTGCTGAGACCAGAGAAAAATGCTTGCATTTTGGTAGATGAGGCACCAAGATGAAGGGGAGGAGTTTAAATAAAGATGAACCGATGCAACTCTTCAGAGAAACCCTAACGTCATGAAATAGAGGAGCAATTGCTATATGGAGGGAAGCTTTTGCGCCTGAATCTGATGAATTCAGCCTTCTGAGAGACCATTGGACATATGACAGCCAAACATTGAACCAATCAATCCTGTGCACTTCTTAACAATCATGATTAGAGCAACGAGATCATGCAAGAAATCAGACATTCTGATGCACAGAACACTTCCCATGAGACTGGCTTAACTAACATATTATCATTCTTAGGATTTATTTATATGAAAGAGGATATTGAAAATATGAGAGACACTACTAGACCTTAGAAGGAGAACATTCTGAGCATGATTCCGAAAATACACAGGAGAGGTTCAAGGTTGATGAGAAGTAAGAGATGCTCATAGCAGGACTAGTATTTCACACTAACATGCCTTTATCCCAAGAAGTACAACCAATGCAGCTGATTTTCTCCTTCCTCTTTTTTTTTATTCTCTCCTTTTTTTCTTCTCATTATTATTTTCTTCCTCCCTTTTTTGTGATAGAGATAGAGAAAAACAGCATCACAGATGTTTTCAACTGTTTGATTGCATAGGAAGGATCAGCTCTTTGACTTCCTTGTTGTAGAGACCTGGAACGGCATGGCAGACAACTCTTTTTCCTACATAGTGCACATGCTTACTCAGATACATGTTCCTTCTCCCATGGCTTTTCTGTCCAAAATCACGTCAAACTTAAGGGATAGGTTAGAGTTCACATATTCCAATAGCCTTGCGTAAATTGACAAAACGGGGAAAATCAAGTGGTTTTGTAAAGATATCAGCCAGTTGATGGTCAATGCTCACATGATCAATGTCGATTACCTTGTTTTCAACCAACTATCGAATAAAATGGTGTCTAATGTCGATATGTTTTGTACGAGAGTGTTGTACTGGATTTTTGGCAATGTTAATGGCACTTTCATTGTCGCAATGAATCAGCAGAGAATTGGTTGAAATACCATAGTCATCAGCCATCTGCTTCATCCACAGAACGATGTGTGCAGCAACTACCCAGAACGATGTATTCGGCCTCAGCTGTAGACAGAGATACACTATTTTATTTTTTGCTATGCCAGGAGATAAGATTATTTCCTAGAAAAAAACATCCTCCACCTGTGCTACGTCGATCATCAATACTGCCAGCCAATCAGCATCACAATATCCGGCCAGATTGCTGTTTGTATCCTTGGTGTAAAAGATACCAAGATTTGTAGTTCCCTTGCCATATTTGATGATTCGTTTTACTGCATGCAGATGCGATTCTTTAGGTTGAGCTTGATACCTTGCACACATACCCACACTTAGACATAGGTCAGGTCTGCTCGCAGTTAGATATAACAGGCTCCTGATCATCCCTCTGTATAGTCTTTCATCAACCGACTGCCCTTGATCATCTTTACACAGTTTCACATTGGTGCTGATAGGAGTATTAGCCACTTTGCTTGATTGTAATCCAAATCTGACCACCAGATTCTTCGCATATGTACTTTGAGAAACAAAAATCCCTCTATCTCACTGTTGTATTTGGAAGCCCATAAAATAGGTGAGATCACCTACCATACTCATTTCAAATTCTGAAGTCATGGTTTCAAAAAAGTGATTGACCAACCGTTTGTCGGTTCCACCAAACACAATGTCATCCACATAGATTTGAACAACCAGTATCCCCTGATTACTGCGTTTGATGAATAGAGTTTTATCAATGCTACCTCGTTGATACTCACGTTTAATCAGAAAGCTGGTTAACCTTTCATACCACGCCCGTGGAGCTTGTTTTAATCCATATAGCACCTTTTTAACTTGTAGACATACTCTGGGTGCTCTGCATCCTCAAACCCTTTTGATTGTTCAACATACACATCTTCTTGGAGATACCCGTTTAAGAAGGCACTCTTAACATCCATCTGACGCAGAGTGAATTTCATTAGACCGGCCATTCCGTTCAGAAGTCTGATCGACTCCAACCGTGCTACAGGGGCGAATGTCTCATCAAAATCTATTCCCTCTACTTGAGAATAACCCTGAGTGACTAACCGAGCCTTGTTCCGGACAACATTTCCATGTTCATCAATTTTGTTTTTAAATATCCACTTTGTTCCAATGATGTTTGCATTCGTAGACCGAGGTGTTGGATCCCATACTTCGTTATGAACAAATTGTTCCAACTCAGCTTGCATCGATGCAGTCCAATAATCATTTTCCAATGCTTCTAGATGATTCTTCGGTTCAAAGTCTGCAACAAAGCATGCTAACTGAACCATCTGTTTGAAATTGATTTGTTTCTTCCTGGTAATTCTTTGTCCTGATTTATGTGGACTTGCAATTTGTTGAGCTGTTCTTCATCCATTGTTTCCTGATTTGATTCATCCTCTGCTCTTGATTGGGAGTGCCTGACACAGTATTTGGAGCTGAATCAATCATTTTGAACATGAGACCGTGTGATGCTAAATCATCAAACACGACATTCACTGTTTCTTGGACTTGTCTGAAGGTTTTGTTGTATACCCGGTATGTTGTGCTTGTACCAGAGTAGCCAAGAAAAATACCATCCTCACTTTTTGAGTCAAATTTGCCAAGTTGATCTCTCTCGTTAAGAATGTAACACGGGCATCCAAACACGTGAAAGTAGCTAACTGATGGGGTCTTGCCTTTCCAGAGTTCATATGGTGTTTTTGAGGTTCTTTTTCGAACATACACCAAGTTGATGATGTAACAGGCTGTGTCAATAATATCTGCCCAGAAATGTTTAGCCACCTGATTACCGGTCAACATGGCTCTTGCCATTTCTTGAAGAGTGCGATTCTTCCTTTCAACTACGCCATTTGAGGGGTTCTTGGAGCAGAGTATTGATGCATTATTCCATGATCACTACAAAACTTATCAAAAGCTTCATTTTGGAATTCAAGGCCATGATCGCTTCTAATGGTTTTGATACCTCTTTTCTTTTCATTCTGGAGTTGAAGAGCCAGAATTCTGAAGCTATTGAATGTCTCAGATTTATCTCTAAGAAATCGAACCCATGAGTATCGAGAGAAATCAGCAACTAAGACAAACACATACTTCTTTCCGGCAAAACTCTCAACTTGAATAGGACCCATTAAGTCCATGTGTATTAAATCTAGAGGATATTTTGACTGAACTTCAGATAATTGCTTGTGCTGAACCTTAACCTACTTTCCTTTTGCACATGGACCACATACCAATTCTTGAGTGCCTTTGAACGATGGCATTCCTCTGACCATTTGTTGATCTGATAGTTTGATCATAGTCCTCACATTCATGTGACCTAACTTCCGATGCAAGATTTCCAGATCACTGTTTTTGGTTATAGAGAGACACTGACTGAAAGGTTTCCACATGTAGCAGTTGTTGGTTGCTCGAGTTCCTCTTAACTTGATCTTACCATCCAAATCAGACGCCTGACATTCATCCCTTGTGAAGGTCACTGATATATAGTCCTTCATCACACAGCTGGCTAATACTAATAAGGTTAGCTTTAAGCCCTTCTACGAAGTAAACCTTAGCCAGCTCTGGGTTGGATGATCCTAAGATATCTCCCATACCTCTGATTCTTCCTTTCCCAGCATCTCCTAATGTGACTTTACCTGCTTCCTTTGCCGTGAAACCATTCAAACTGTTCTGATCTCCTGTCATATGCCTAGAACATCCACTATCGAAGTACCACACTATCTCAGTGTCCTTCCTTGGGGATTTTTCTACAGTGTATGATACATAGCTGTACAACTCATCCTTTTTCATCCAGACTTTATTTTATCTTCTGTTGTCCAAGTAGAACTGATTTTGGCTCATCATATGGTGGATCTTTTCCTGAAATTTGTAGCAATGGGGTTTGATGTGCCCTAGTTTTCCACACTAATAACACCTGGATGTTCTACTCTCACGAGAGTATACTTGATGGTGTGTGTCCTGGTATCTGGTGCTTTTGTTTGTTATCAGATGTCTGTGAGTTGTAGGTTGCTGTTGTGATGTATTATATCCCATTTTTGGTTGAGTTTGATCAGCAACTCGATCACCTTTCACAAACCTAGTAGCTTGTCCTGATGAATTTCCGTGGTATCTTAGACCCCATTTGATAGAGCTGCTCCTTCCGGTGGACAAAAGTTTGTCGAGATCGTTTGTCCATTTGCTCAACATCTTGACATTCCTGAGTTGTTCTTGATATCTGTCCATTCAGAAGTTTGACAGTCTCTCTCTCCTTCACAAGTTCTTCCTTCAGTTTTTTGACCAGTTGTTCGAGCTCTTTCTTATTACCGGCTTTTTGAATTAATTCCTCCTTGAGTTGATTTGTAGTTGTTTTCCAACTATCCTTTGCCTGAAGAAGGTCCTTGTTTTCATCCTTGAGTTTAACAAGATGTTCACACAAAATCTTGTTTTCACTATATAGAGTCATCTCTTCATCGCTATTAGAATCTGAATCCGTATCTGGTTTCTGATCATCAACAATGCCAATGTATCCCACAAAGTTTGATAGCGTTTCATCATCACTGGATTCTGTTTCTGAATCATTAAGGCTGACAAATGACTGATCTTTGGATTTATTCATCCCAACACATTCAGATTTGACATGACTGTATCCTTTGCATTCGTTGCATCTGATTTGTTCCTTCTTCCTCAATGTGGGACAGTCAGCCTTGAAGTGACCATATCCTTCGCACTCATGACATTTAGCATCAGATTTCCGGAGTACCCAATCAGTTCTTTGTTCCGTCTCTGTCTTTGTAAAGTTGTTCCCACCTTTCTTCTGGCGTTTCTCAAACTGCTTGAAGTACTTCTTGACGATCATACTCACTTTGTCATCCAAACACTCTTCTGTTTTTGGATTTTGACTTGCGATTAGAGCAATCCCCTTTGATCTTGTATCTTGTTTCTTGTTTTGCTCTAACTTATAGGCCTGCATCATTCCTACAATATGATCGAATTTCATATCATCTGAGTTGAGAGACTCCTCGATAGCTGATTTGTGTGCCTGGAATTTTTCTGGTAGACTCCTTAAGAACTTCTTGACCAATTTCTTGTCTGTGTATTTTTTTCCCGAGAACCAGAGCTTCGTTTGCTATGGAGCTTAGTTTCCCACTAAAGGCTTCAATTGATTCATTTTCTTCCACGGTTAATGTCTCGAATTGAGAGGCAAGCATATCCACTCTGGTTCTACGAACGGCGCTTATGCCTTCATAGGAATTTTGCAGAGCATCCCAAGCTTCCTTTGCGGTTGTACACTCTTGCACTCGTTGAAACTGCTCTTTTGACAGAGAAGTCCAGATGACTGTCAGAGCTTTGGAGTTGTATTTTGACATGAGTTTTTCTTCTGCAGTCCAGTCTCTTTTTGGTTTGACAGTCCATTCTCCTGTCTCAGTCTTTGTTCGTGGTTCCTCCCATCCTTCTTCAGTGACTGTCCAGGCATCTTCATCAATCCCTTTGATCAGGGCTTTGATTTATACTTTCCACCAACCAAAATTTTCTTTGTCCAACAGTAGTGGCTTGTGTGATGCAAAGTGTTGCACGTTTTCCATTGTGGTCCCTAAAAATCACCTGCGTGTAAAAAGAACACAACGTTTTGGCACAAACCTGCTCCGATACCAATTGTTAGTGTAGAAAACGTACAATCGATCACAACTTTAATAATCAAAACACTGTCTTTTATTTCTTTCAAACAACCAAGTTAATTCTCACACGAATTACACTTGTTTAGGGTTTACACAAACTTAAACTCTTAATTTGCTACCTATATTGAAAGAAAAACATAACTAACCAAACGTGAAACAAAGGCTTGATTTGTCTCCCTCGCTTTCTCACTCAGTCGCTCGATCTTCTCTTCTTCAAAAGCACACTCAATGATCCTTTTTGAGTTTCCTTTTATAATACGAGCAGATTTTCAGATAAACAGAAACTTTTCTGTTTTTCCTTTTTGGAAACTTTCTGTTTAGGCTTCCGTTACTTCCTGTCTTGCTTTTGGGCAACTTCCTGTTTTGATTTTTGGACAACTTACTGTTTTACTTTTTGGACAACTTCCTGTTTTGGTTGAGGCCCATTACTCATGATCTTGATTTTCAGGCCCATGACTGATTTGTACATCTTTACTTCTTATGTTGGAGTAACATTATGATTGTGGAGCAGAATACTGAAGAAAGCAATGAAATGTTGCATTTGATCAAGAGTAAAAGCAGCAGTCAGAGGAGCAACTTGATCAGAACTTCTAGTCAAATTATTTGTCGTTTCAAAAGAAATGATCATGTTGGGTAAACACATGACCTTCTTGGATTCTGCTCTTGTTCATTTTAGGAGGATATTTGTGTTTCTTATACCGTTTATCAACTACATGTCCCAATCGGCCGCAATAAGAACAAACAAGTTTTGATTTCTGAGATGTTTCATTCTCATAACGATAATTTGAGGGTTTTGATGAGATTTGAAAAGTAAAAGGTTCGACACCACTACAAAATTGAATTTTAAATGATCTTTGAAAATCTTCATGATCCAGTATGTTATATACTTCAGAAAGACTAGGAAAACTTTCCTTCATAAGAATTTGACTTCTAATATGATTACAGATATCATTAAGGCCCATCAAAAATTCATGACACGATTTGTCTCTCTTTCTGCTATCAAATCATCAACTCTCTTACCTACTACTTGTAGACTATAAAATTCCTCCCAATATGTTTGATATAATTCATGATGATTCACAGCACGAGACGAAGATCCATAAACATCGTCATGAGATGAAATCATTCAAAACTTTCCACAGAGATTTGGGGATTCAATTTCAGGCAAGTTAGAAATGTTAGTACTTAGACTTTCGTAACAAAAGCTAGATTCAAGAAAAGATGGTTGCATCTAGAGCTTAAAATAACTGAATTCAAAGAAAACCAAAGATAAGAGAACAAATGCGAAAGAAAGAAAAAGATGTTCTGGAAAACAAAGCCGGTTAATAATAAGAGAATGATTAATCAGAAAAATATGACAAATTTAGGTCAAAGAATCAGAAAATTTAGACAATTTTGAATCGATATAAAATGAAAAATTTCATTCAGTTGAGCTCAAATGTTCTGATACCATATTAAAAAAAGTGAAAATATGAAAATGTATTTTTGATTGACTAATCTATCAAGTATCTTGTGGTTTATATACAATTAACTCGCTACTCACTAACTCATAATTAATGAGTATTTACAAATGAGAAAATATAGACATTGATGAATCAAGGACAAAGATAACTAGGGTTGTCATTTGAGTTAACATGTTTTAGAGGTGTTAAACAAATGTTCTCTGTTAAGATATAAAAACAGAGCAACGATTGTAAAAAGAGGTGTGAGCAAGAGTGTGTGAGGTGAGAGAAAGGTGCAATTGTAAAGACTTCAAAAGCTTAAGTTTCTGAGCAAGTTTTCTTAGTGAATTTTCCCGGAGAATCATTCTCCGGCGAGACGTAGGATTCTCAATTGAGATCCGAACTCGTAAACGTTTTGTGTGCTTTTTACATTTCTTAACTTTCGATTAAGTTACAACTCTCAAGCAAAATACACACTAAAGAACTAAGTTTCAAGAGTATAAATCTCAACAACTGGTTACTTCTTCAAAATGTCCTCAACAAGAATAGAAGCGGAGAAGTTCGATGGAAAGGGAGATTATATACTCTAGAAGGAAAAACTATTGGCTCACACTGAGATATTGGGACTGGCTGATGGGTTGAAAGAAGTTGGAGCTTTAAGGATAAGGATCAACTGGAGACACATGAGAAGAGGTGTCTGCAGAAGTGTTGAGAGAAGAGGAAGCAACAGAGAAATCTCTATAAGAAACAAGGAGGAAAGTGAGATCAACGATCATCCTAAGTGTTGGAGATAATGTTCTCTGGAAAATCATTAAGGAAAAGATTGAAGCAGCAATGGTCAAGGTACTTGATCAACTTTTCTTGGCTAAATCTCTACCAAATCGCATTTATCTTAAGAAAAAGATATATAGCTATAGGATGAAGGATAATATGACAATGGAAGAGAACATTAATGACTTTCTAAGATTGATAGCCGATCTGGAACATGTTAAAGTACCTATCTCTGATGAAGATCAAGCAATTATATTGTTTATGTCTCTGCCAAAAGCATATAACCAACTCAAGGATACAGTTAAATACGGGAAGATGACACTATCCCTGGATGAGATATTTATAGCAGTAAGATCCAAAGAGTTAGAGTTTGATGAAAGTGGTAAGTTGCAGAAAAACAGTCAGAAAAACTCTTTGTGTGTGAAAGAGGAAGAACATACAGAAGAGAAAAGGGGACTAAAAAAACAAGTGGAAGGGTAGATCAAAATCCAGATCAAAGAAGTTTTGCTGGATTTGTGGTAAAGATGGAGATTTTAAAAGATAATGTTCACTGTGGAGAGAAAGGAATGGGTATTCATCAAAAGATGGATCAGAAAGGGGTGCATCTTCAAATGTAACATGTCAAGTTCAAGATGCAGCAACTCTAATGGTCTCTGAAGCAATGTTGATTCTTAAAGATGATCTCAAGAGAAGTGGATCTTAGATACAAGCTACTCTTTTCACATGACACCTAGAAGAGAATGGTTCACTGATTTGAAAGAGACTGACATTGGAAAAGTAAGAATGGCAAACGATACTTATTCCTCAGTCAAAGGAATTGGAAGTATCAGGCTCCAAAATGAAGACAACACGACTGTTCTTTTGGGTAAATGTGAGGTATGTACCAGAGATGACTAAAAACTTAATCACTCTAGATACTCTAGATAACCAAGGATGTTGATTTCAATCAAGATATGGTGAAATGAAGATTCTCAAGGGATGTATAAAACTGTTAAAAGGGAAGAAATCAAACACTCTCTACATTCTCAAAGGTCGTGTACTGTCTGCAGAAGCAAATGTTTCAGTATGATTGAAAGATGAAACTAAGCTGTGGCACAGGAGATTAGGACATATGAGTCAAAAGGGAATGAATGTCCTACTCAAGAAAGGGTATCTAGATAGCTCAAAGGTCTAAGATATGGAATTCTGTGAGGACTGCATCTCTGGAAAATCTCATCATGTGATTTTTGGAACAGGAAAGCATGTGACAAAAGGGAAGCCAGATTATATTCATTCAGACCTCTAGGGGTCACCAAATGTTCCAACATCACTTGGAAAATGTCAGTATTTCATCACATTCATAGATGACTATATTGGAAAGACTTGGATCTATTTTTTGAAAAGAAAAGATGAGGCATTTGAAAGTTTTGTTGAATGGAAGAAACTGACTGAGAATCAACTCGGAAGAAAGGTCAAGACCCTCAGAATAGATAATAGACTTGAATTTTACAACAATGAGTTTGATGATTTATGTAGAAGAGAACGAATAGCTAGGCATAAAACTTGTGCCTACACTCTACATCAAAATGGAGTTGTAGAGAGAATGAACCGCACCATTCTTGACAAGGTTAGATGTATTCTGAGTGAGTCAGGACTGCCTAAGAGCTTCTGGGCAGAAGCAGCTGCCACTGCAGTATATCAAATTAACAGATCACCATTTTGCAGCATTGGATTACGAGATACCTGCAGAACTTTGGTATGAAATGAAGCCAAAGTATGAGGTACTCAAAGTATTTGGGTCTGTTGGTTACATACATAGCAATCAAGGGAAGTTAAATCCTAAAGCTATCAAAGGAATTTTCATTGGTTATTCAGTTGGAGTCAAAGGGTACAAGTTCTGGTTGATCGAAGAAAGGAAATGTGTAATCTCAAGATATGTTGTATTCAATAAAGATCAAATGTACAAAAGCCTGAATGCTACTGCAGGATAAAGCAAAGAGGTACAATCTTCTAACTCACCTTTCATTTATGATTTAAACACTATAAATCTTGATGAATCAGGTGGAGAAAATCAAGTAACAGAGATAAGACAAGATGAGAACTTGAGCAGAGTTTCTGAAGATTCTGAAACAGAACACCATAGAGAAAACAATGATCTTGAAAACTACCAATTGGCTAGAGACAGAGAAAAAAGAATATCTAAGAAACCTATGAGGTTTGATGATCTGAATCTTGTTAAATATGAAGAAGGGAGGTGATATAAACCTCGATTCAAGGCTTGGATACGCGTGGGCTGTTTGGAGAAGGTTAGGTGAGAAAGTCGACCTTAGACTTCTTGGATAGGGGTTTTTGGGTTGGTATTCGATGGAAAGGTGAAGTGAACCACACGAGGGGTGATGAACCTCGTGATAAATCAAAAAATTAGAGCTAGGAGGGCTGGTCTCAACTAGGATCTAAGCGCACAAGATTCTTAGAGAGAAAACTTGTTGGAAGAAAGTTCTATCATTATTAATATCAAAAAAGTTGTCGAACTACAATGCTGGAAGGAGCCTTATGAATATACTCGACAGCTTGACCTTCTAGGGTCGTGCTGGAGAGGATCAACAACAACGCCTACCGGATCGAGCTCCCAGGTGAGTTTAATGTGTCCAACACGTTCAACGTAACTTACTTAGCCCCTTTCCATGCAGATGAACCAGTTTTGAGGTCAAAAGCTACTGAAGAAGGAGGGGATGATGTGGACATCAGGTCGTATGTCCGGCCAGGAGACCAGACTGGCCGACCAGGAAGCTTGCCCGAGACAGCCGGGCCATTTGGCACGTCTGCCAGCCCAAGAGGTACTGCCGGACCCTCGACCAACTAGACCGGACTGATCAGCATTGCCGGCGGAGAGGTCCAAACCTCCGGCACAATTGGTGGCGACGTGGATGACACCGCCGGTCCCATTGGTGACACCGCCGACTCCGGGATCAACTTGGCTGGTCCAAAAGGCATTCCGGCCAGTATCTCGCACAGTCCAGCCGGTACAGCCGACCCAGCAGAGTACACGAGCATTTCAGCTTCTACACAAGGAGACTCGGACTAGATAAACTACCAGCTTCAGGACATGCATCTAGAGGAAGTCTCTACACCAGTAGTGCCACCAGGAGCCATGAGAAGGAGCAGATCAAGAGCACTCTTCCACAAGTTCAGCTTATGGGTCGACAAGCTCCTAGAGGAAGATCGATTAAGGACAATGGACCAGAAGTGCAAAGAAGAGCCCAAAGGCTTCTCAACAATGCAAGGGACTTCAGAGACTTGGGCTTTAGTGGCAAGAGAGGTCAGGATTCAGAGATTCCTAACCCTACTCCAAGTTGAAGACTAGGAGCAAGGCGCGTGCATGCCATAAGGACGGCCACCTTCCATTTCTTGGCCGTAAGGTAAGTAAGGTAAGTTTCAATTCGAATATATGCCTCTTTCTGTTTTGCAGGGTAGGATCTAGATTGTTTACATTTTTGAGTCAAAGACATTTTAGGAATAGGTCCTTTTCGGTTATGCACTTTTGTATATTTTCCATTTGTGCACTTTTGTAAACTTTCCTTTTCTTTCTTTCAGTCGACCCTAGAAGGTCAAGCTGTCGAACATATTAATAAGGCTCCTTCTAGTATTGTAGTTCGACAACTTTTTTGATATTAATAAAGTGCGAATTTTCTTCTACAAGTTTTTCTCTCAAAGAAGCTTGTGCGCTTAGAACCTAGTTGAGACCAGCCCTCCTAGCTCTAAGTTTTTGATCTATCACGAGGTTCATCACCCCTCGTGTGGTTCACTTCACCTTTCACCCAATACCAAACCAAAAACCCCCTATCCAGAAGTCTAAGGTCGAGTTTCTCACCTAACCTTCTCCAAACAGCCCACGCGCATCCAAGCCTTTAATCGAGACTTGTATCATTTTGGTATCAGAGCTTAAAGCTCCTAAACCAGGTTGTTTCTATCCTTTAACTTGTCTTGTTTCTAGTTCTTGCATGGTATCAGAGCTTAAAGCTCCTAAACCAGGTTGTTTCTATCCTTTAACTTGTCTTGTTTCTAGTTCTTGCATTAGTTTAAGTTTAATTCAAGAAAAATAAAAAAAATAACATCAAACTCCAAACCGAGTGCATCTAGCTTCTACGTGTATCACTAGGGCTTAGATTCACTTTTGCATTGCCATTCACATTTTCCTTTTTGTTTAAACCATGTTTCCATTATTTTTAAGTTAAATTAAAAAGAAAATAAAAATAAAATAGGAAAATACCAAAAGGATTCGAATTGGACAGCTAGCAATAGTTGTCAAGAAAGTTTCCATTTTTCTCAAATCTCCATATTTTCGGATTTTCCATTTCCCAGTTTTTTCTATTTGCATATTTTTCGAATCTCTATATAAGGAACCCTCCAAATCAATTCTAGGAGCAGAGTAACTTGATTGCTTTCTTGTACTACGCAATGGGAGAAGAAAATAGAGATGCAGCCGAGGCCATGATGGCCATGTTCACCACACTCCAAACGCAACTCGCATCAATCGGCGAGAGGTTAGAGCGCGTGGAGAGGCTGGTGAGATTCCAAGCTATAAGGCACGTGAGGGCTGAGAAAGGCCGTGCTGAGGGTCCTGAGCACCTTACGACACAGCACGAACAGGAGGAACCCCAGCCAGAAGGAGATGAGGACGTGCAACCTCATGACTATCACCCTAGCCGAGAGGACCACGGCAACCAGAGGCAGAAGATGATGGCTTCGAGCCATATGGTCTTCATCAGAGACCAAGGATGCCTCCTAGACATCATGAGGATGGAGATGAACACGCCTAAAACCGGGTAACTCATCCTGATGTTAAGCTAACTCCTCCAAGTTTTGCAGGAAAAGTAGACCCCGAGGCTTACCTAGATTGGGAGAGAAGAATTGATCATATCTTCGATCATTACAACCAACCAATGCCTAGGAGAGTCTCAACGGCAGTAGCACAACTCACGGAAAATGCCCTCATCTGGTGGGATTGTGAGGTATCTGACCGAAGGAGGAAAAGAATGAGGCCTATAGACTCATGGGTCGACATGAAAGATATCATGCGACAAAGGTTTGTTCCACCTTACTTTCATAGGGACTTGCAACGTCGTTTTTGTACTCTTAAGCAGGGTACCGGATCAGTAGAGGAGTACTATGAAGAGTTTGAGAGACTAAGGAACTCAATGACGATGAGGAAGCTTTGATGGCATAATTCTTGGATGGACTCCAAGAAAGAATCAGCCACAAGGTGGAAAGGCAAATCTACAATGACTTCAAAGACTTGTTCCACCTATCTGTCCAGGCTGAGCAGCACATCAAACGTAAAAGCCAAGACATCCGCAGCAAGCCTAAGACGCCTTGGGCTCCAAGAAACATTCCCAAGCCCGTAGACAAATGCAAAGGCATAGAGATCGAGTCAATGTTCAAGAGTAAGCCTCCTGAGTCAACCCGTGACCAGAGAGAGCCTAGTAAGTCCTCTAACCGTCAAAGATCACGTGACATCACTTGTTTCAAGTGTAGGGGTCATGGACACATCTCAAGGGAGTGCCCAAACAACCGGGTCATGCTGATTACGGAGGCTGGAGAGTATGAGTCCCAAGATGAAGAGTACTATGAACCAGAAGGAGAATACGGTGACATTGAGTACCCTGATGTGGGGGAAGTGCAGGTCACTAGACGCATTCTCAGTGCAATGGTGGATCCCTCAGAGACCATCCAGAGGGAGAACATCTTCCACAGTCGCTGCACCATCAAAGGCAAGGTATGTAACCTCATCACATATGGTGGTTCTTGCACTAACGTTGTTAGTGCGTACATGGTTGATAAGCTAGGTCTAGAGAAGACAAGGCATCCTCGACCATATAGACTGAGATGGCTCGATGACAAAGTGGAACTCAAGATCCATGAACAACTCACTGTGCCATTCAGTGTGGGCAAGTACCAAGACCAAGTCGTGTGCGACGTGGTGCCCATGCAAGCTGGCCATCTCCTGCTAGGAAGACCATGGCAGTTTGACAAGGAGACCAGGCATGATGGCCAAACCAATCTCTACACTTTCGTGCATGACAAGAGAAAGGTCAGCCTAGCTCCTCTCACACCTGTCCAGGTACATGAGCTTCAACAGCAAATGAGTAAAGAAAAGAAGCTTATTAAATCTAATTTTCTTATTCAACCAAGTCATGTCCAGAGAGCTTTAGCCTCAAAGGATCTAATGCTACTAATGGTTTTCAAAGAAGAGTTGAATGTAGAGAAAGAATAGGTAGAGCTACCTCCTGAAGTAGCAGCTCTCCTCAACAAGTTCCAGGATGTGTTCCCGGAAGAGATACCAGCAGGCTTACCTCCCCTACGAGGCATAGAGCACCAGATCGACCTCGTGCCCGGAGCAGCCCTGCCCAACCGGCCAGCCTACCGGATGAGTCCAGAGGAGTCCAAGGAGCTTGAGAAGCAAGTCAAGGAGCTCCTGGAGAAAGGCTATGTTCGAGAGAGCCTCAGTCCATGTACCGTACCAGTGCTACTAGTGCCCAAGAAGGATGGGACTTGGCGAATGTGTGTGGACTGCCGAGCAATCAACAACATCACAGTCAAGTACCGGCATCCGATACCACGGCTGGATGACATGGTAGATGAGCTGAGTGGAGCCACGGTCTTCTCCAAGATAGACCTTAAGAGTGGATACCAGCAGGTCAGGATGAAGGAAGGTGATGAGTGGAAGACCGCCTTCAAGACCAAGCAAGGGCTCTACGAGTGGACAGTCATGCCATTCGGCTTGACTAATGCCCCGAGCACCTTCATGCGCCTTATGAACCAAGTTCTTAGGGCCTACATCATTAAGTTTGTTGTAGTTTATTTCGACGACATTTTAGTTTACAGTAAGTGTTTAAGAGATCACCTTACACATCTTGAGATGGTACTTAAAACCCTTCAACAAGAAGAGCTTTATGCCAATCTCAAGAAGTGCATCTTTTGTACTGATAAACTTGTCTTCTTAGGTTTTGTTGTAAGTTCACAGGGCCTACAGATTCGAGCCATACAAGAATGGCCAACACCAGGCAACATCAGCCAAGTGAGGAGCTTCCACAGATTGGCCAGCTTCTACAGGAGATTCGTACCCAACTTCAGCAGTATTGCCTCACCATTGACGGCAGTAGTGAAGAAGAACATGTGATTCTGCTGGGGAGAAGCTCAGGAGAAGGCGTTCCAGGCCTTCAAGGACAGCCTCACACATTGATGAGGACATCAGGTCGTACATCCAGCTAGGAGACCAGACTGGCCGACCAGGAAGCTTGCCCGAGACAGCCGGGCCATCTGGCACGCCTGCCGGTCCAAGCAGTACCGCCGGAACCTCGACCAATAGGACCAGAGCAACCAGCATTACCGGCGGAGAGGCCCAAGCTTCCGGCACACTTGGTGGGGACGTGGATGACACCGCTGGTCCCCTTGGCGATGCCACCAACTCCGAGATCAACTTGGCCCGTCCTGAAGGCATTCCGGCCAGTACCTCGCACAGTCCAGCCGGTACAGCCGATCCAGCCGAGTGCACGAGCAATTCAACTTCCACACAAGGAAACTCGGACCAGATAAGCTACCAGCTTCAGGAAATGCATCTAGAGGAAGTATCCACACCAGTAGTGCCACCAGGAGCAATGACAAGAAGCAGATCAAGGGCACTCTTCCACAAATTCAGCTTATGGGTGGACAAGCTCCTAGAGGAAGATCAGCTAAATACAATGGGCCAGAAGAGCAAAGTAGAGTCCAAAGGCTTCTCAACAACACAAGGGACATCAGAGACTTGGGCTTTAGTGGCAAGAGAGGTCAGGGCCCAAAGATTTTTAACCCTACTCCAAGTCGAAGACTAGGAGCAAGGCGCATGCATGCCACAAGGATGGCCACCTTCCATTTCTTGGCCGTGAGGTGAGTTAAGGTAAGTTTACATTCGAATATATGCCTCTTTCTGTTTTGCAGGGTAGGATCTAGATGCTTTACATTTTTGAGTCAAGAACATTTTAGGAATAGGTCCTTTTTCGGTTATGCACTTTTGTATCTTTTCCTTTTGTGCACTTTTGTAAACTTTCCTTTTCTTTGTTTGAGTCAACCCTAGAAGGTCAAGCTGTCGAGCATATTAATAAGGCTCCTTCCAGCATTGTAGTTCGACAACCTTTTTGATATTAATAAAGATAGAACTTTTTTCCCCAACGAGTTATTCTCTCAAGAGACTTGTGCCCTTAGAACCTAGTTGAGACCAGCCCTCCTAGCTCTAAGTTTGTGATTTATCACGAGGCTCATCACCCCTTGTGTGGTTCAATTCACCTTTCCATCGAATACCAACCCAAAAACCCCTATCCAAGAAGTCTAAGGTCGAGTTTCTCACCTACACTTCTCCAAACAGTCCACGTGCATACATCCTTGAATCAAGGCTTGTATCATTTTGGTATCAGAGCTTAAAGCTCCTAAACCAGGTTGTTTCTATCATTTTGCTTGTTTTGTTTTTAGTTCTTGCATTAGTTTAAGTCGCATTCAAGAAAAATCAAAAAAATAACCTCAAACTCCAAACCAAGTGCATCTAGCCTTCTACGTGTATCACTAGGGTTTAGATTCACTTTTGCATTGCCATTCACGTTTTCCTTTTTGTTTAATTCATATTTCCATTAATTTTAAGTTAAATTAAAAAGAAAACAAAAAAGAAAAGAAAAGAAAATAGGAAAATACCCAAAGATTTCGAATTGGACAGCTAGCACAAGTTGTCTAGGAAGTTTCCTTTTCCTTTTATTCGAATTTCCTTTCCTTAGGATTTTTCCTTTTTGCATTTTTTCGAACCCCTTATAAAAAGAAAACCCTCCTAACAATTTAGGAGCATCCTAACTTGTCTTCTTTCTTTGTAGCACACCATGGGAGAAGAAAATAGAGAAGCAACCGAAGCCATGATGGCCATGTTCACCACACTCCAAACACAACTCGCATCCATAGGCGAGAAGTTGGAGCGCGTGGAAAGACCAGTGAGATTCCAAGCCATAAGGCACGTGAGAGCTGAGCAAGACCGTCCTGAGGGTCCTTAGCACCTTAGGACACGGCACGAACAGGAGGAACCCCAGCCAGATGGAGATGAGGACACACAACCTCATAACTATCACCATAGGCCGAGAGGACCTCCACGGCAACCAGAGGCAGAAGATGATGGCTTTGAGCCATATGGTCTTCACCAGAGACCAAGAATGCCTCCTAGACATCATGTGGATGGAGATGAACGCACCTACAACCGGCTAATTCATCCTGATGTTAAACTAACTCCTCCAAGTTTTGCAGGAAAAGTAGACCCCGAGGCTTACCTAGATTGGGAGAGGAGAATGGATCATATCTTTGATCACTACAACCAACCAGGACCTAGGAGAGTCTCAATGGCAGTAGCACAACTCACGGACAATGCTCTCATCTGGTGGGATCATGAGGTATCTGACAGATGGAGGAAGAGAATGAGACCCGTAGACTCATGGGTCGACATGAAAGACCTCATGCGACAAAGGTTTGTTCCACCTTACTTTCATAGAGATTTGCAACGCCATTTTTGTACTCTTAAGCAGGGTACCCGATCAGTAGAGGAGTACTATGAAGAGTTCGAGAAGTTAAGGAACAGATTGGAGCTCAATGATGATGAAGAAGCTTTGATGGCACAATTCTTGGATGGACTCCAAGAAAGGATCAGCTGCAAGGTGGAAAGGCAAATCTACAACGACTTCAAAGACTTGTTCCACCTATCTGTGCAAGCTGAACAGCACATCAAACGTAAGAGCCAAGACATCCGCAGCAAGCCTAAGACACCTTGGGCACCAAGCAACATGCCCAAGACCGTAGAAAAAGGCAAGAGCATAGAGATCGAGTCAAGGTTCAAGAGCAAGCCTCCTGAACCCACCCGTGACCAGAGAGAGCCTGGTAAGTCTTCTAACCCTCAAAGATCACGTGATATAACTTGTTTCAAGTGCAGGGGACGTGGACACATCTCAAGGGAGTGCCCAAACAACCGAGTCATGCTGATTACGGAGGCAGGAGAGTATGAGTCCCAAGATGAAGAGGACTATGAACCAGAAGGAGAGTATGGTGACATTGAGTACCCTGATGTGGGGGAAGTGCTGGTCACTAGACGTATCCTCAGTGCAATGGTGGATCCTTCAGAGACCATCCAAAGGGAGAACATCTTCCACAGCCGTTGCACCATCAAGGGCAAGGTATGTAACCTCATCATAGATGGTGGTTCTTGCACTAACGTTGCTAGTGCATATATGGTTGATAAGCTAGGTCTAGAGAAGACAAGGCATCCTCGACCATATAGACTGAGATGGCTCGATGACAAAGTGGAGCTAAAGATCCATGAACAAGTCATTGTACCATTCTGTGTGGGCAAGTACCAGGATCAAGTCGTGTGCGACGTGGTCCCCATGCAAGCTGGCCATCTTCTACTAGGAAGACCATGGCAGTTTGACAAAGAGACCAGGCATGACGGCCGAACCAATCTCTACACCTTCGTGCATGACAAGAGAAAGGTCAGCCTAGCTCCTCTTACACCTGCTCAGGTACACGAGCTACAACTCCAAATGAGTAAGGAAAAGAAACTTATCAAGTCTAATTTTCTTATTCAACCAAGCCATGTCCGGAGAGCTTTAGCCTCGAAGGATTTAATGTTACTAATGGTCTACAAAGAAGTTTTGAGTGTAGATCAGGGACAGGTAGAGCTACCTCCTGAAGTAGCAACCCTCCTCAACAAGTTCCAAGATGTATTTCCAGAGGATATGCCAGCAGGCTTGCCTCCTTTACGTGGCATAGAACACCAGATTGATCTAGTGCCCGGAGCAGCTCTGCCCAACCGGCCAGCCTACCGGATGAGTCCAGAGGAGTCCAAGGAGCTTGAGAAGCAAGTCAAGGAACTCCTGGAGAAAGGATATGTTCGAGAGAGCCTCAGTCCATGTGCCGTACCAGTGCTACTAGTGCCCAAGAAAGATGGGACTTGGCGCATGTGCGTGGACTGCCGAGCAATCAACAACATCACAGTCAAGTACATGCATCCAATACCACGACTGGATGACATGCTAGATGAGCTGAGTGGAGCCACGGTCTTCTCCAAGATAGACCTCAAAAGTGGATACCACCAGGTAAGAATGAAGGAAGGTGATGAGTGGAAGACTGCTTTTAAGACAAAGCAAGGGCTCTACGAGTGGACAGTCATGCCATTTGGCTTGACTAATGCCCCAAACACCTTCATGCGCCTTATGAACCAAGTTCTTAGGGCGTACATCAGTAAGTTTGTGGTAGTTTACTTTGATGATATACTAGTTTATAGTAAGTTCCTACGGGAACACCTCACACATCTTGAGATGGTACTTAAAACCCTTCGACAAGAAGAGCTTTATGCCAATCTCAAGAAGTGCACCTTTGTACTGATAAGCTTGTCTTTTTAGGTTTTGTTGTGAGTTCACAGGGCCTACAGGTTGATGAGGAGAAGATTCGAGCCATACAAGAATGGCCAACACCAGGAAACATCAGCCAAGTAAGGAGCTTCCACGGACTGGCCAGCTTCTATAGGAGATTCGTGCCCAACTTCAGCAGTATTGCCTCACCACTGACGGCAGTAGTGAAGAAGAACGTGGGATTCAGCTGGGGAGAAGCTCAGGAGAAGGCATTCCAGGCCTTGAAGGACAGCCTTACACACGCACCAGTGCTAGTCCTTCCCGACTTCAACAAGACGCTTGAAGTGGAGTGTGATGCCTCTGGAATAGGCATAGGAGCAGTGCTAACTCAAGGAGGGAGACCAGTGGCATACTTCAGTGAGAAGCTAGGTGGTGCCTCACTGAACTACCCCACTTATGACAAGGAGCTCTATGCCCTTGTCCGAGCATTGGAGACTTGGCAGCATTACTTGCTGTCCAAGGAGTTTGTGATCCACACTGATCACGAGACTCTCAAACACCTCAGAGGGCAAACCAATCTCAAGAGGAGACATGCCAGGTGGATGGAGTTCATAGAGACCTTCCCGTACATCATCAAGTACAAGAAGGGCAAAGACAATGTGGTAGCCGATGCACTATCAAGGAGGTTTGCCTTGATATCAACCATGGAGGCAAAGGTCCTAGGATTCGAGCACATCAAGGATCTATACAAGGATGATCCTGACCTTGCTGAGAGCTACAAGGAGTGTAGCACAGGGAGTCATGGCAAATTCTACATCCATGAGGGATTCTTGTTCCGAGAAAGAAGGCTGTGCATACCACAAGGATCACTAAGGGAGCTTATCATCCGAGAAGCTCATGGAGGAGGACTCATGGGCCACTTTGGTGTCGACAAGACTCTAGCAGTGGTCAAGGAGCACTTCTACTGGCCACACATCAAGAGGACAGTAGAAGCACATTGTGCAAGATGCACCACTTGCAAGAAGGCAAAGTCCCGAGTGCAACCTCACGGGTTGTATCTCCCACTGCCCATACCAACACATCCATGGGTGGACATCTCGATGGATTTTGTTCTAGGTCTGCCCAAGATCAACCACAAAGATGCAATCTTTGTAGTGGTGGACAGATTCTCCAAGATGGCACATTTCATCCCATGTGCCAATGTCAATGATGCCACGCAAACAGCTGAGCTGTTCTTCAGGGAGATAGTACGGCTTCATGGAGTGCCAAGGACCATCGTATCAGACAGGGACACCAAGTTCCTCAGCCATTTCTGGAGGACCCTTTGGAGAAAGCTAGGCACGAAGCTACTCTTCTCAACCACTTGCCATCCTCAAACCGATGGCCAAACTGAAGTTGTCAACAGGACACTATCAACCCTTCTCAGAACTACACTAGGGAAGAACCTAAAGACTTGGGTGGAGTGCCTGCCATTCATTGAGTTCACCTACAACCGAGCCGTGCACTCAGCAACCAAGAAGACACCATTTGAAGTGGTATACGGCTTCAACCCTCTCACCCCATTGGAGCAAACACCACTGCCACCAGCTGAGATGACCAACCTCAACGGAGCATCCAAAGCAGAGTTCATAAGGAGGTTACACCAGAAGGTAGCAGAAAACTTGGAGAAGAGGACCGGACAGTACGTGACTCATGCCAACAAAGGAAGAAAGGAGGTGATCTTTCAACCAGGCGATTGGGTGTGGCTACACCTACGGCAGGAGAGGTTCCCAAACCTAAGGAGTTCCAAGCTAGCACCAAGAGGAGATGGACCATTCAGAGTGCTCGAGAGGATCAACAACAACGCCTACCGGATCGAGCTACCAGGTGAGTTTAATGTGTCCAATACATTTAATGTTACTGACTTGGCCCCTTTCCATGCAGATGAACCAGTTTTGAGGACAAAACCTACTGAAGAGGGAGGGAATGATGAGGACATCAGGTCGTACATCCAGCCAGGAGACCAGACTGGCCGACCAGGAAGCTTGCCCGAGACAGCAGGACCATCTGGCGCACCTGCCGGACCAGACAGTACCGCCGGACCCTCGACCTATAGGACCAGACCGGTCAACATCGCCGGCGGAGAGGCCCAAGCTTCCGGCACACTTGGTGGGGACGTGAATGACACCGCCGGTTCCCCTGATGACACCGCCGACTCCGGGATCAACTTGGCCGGTCCTGAAGTCATTCCGGCCAGTACCGCGCACAATCCAGCCGGTACAGGCCATCCAGCCAAGTACACGCACACTTCCACTTCTACACAAGAGGACTCGGACCAAATGAGCTACCAGCTCCAGGACATGCACTTAGAGGAAGTATCTACACCAGTGGTACCTCCAAGAGCAATGACAAGAAGCAGATCAAGAGCACTCTTCCACAAATTCAGCTTATGGGTCGACAAGCTTCTAGAGGAAGAGCAGCTAAGGACAATGGGCCAGAAGAGCAAATTAGAGTCCAAAGGCTTCTCAACAACACAAGGAACATCAGAGACGTGGGCTTTAGTGGCAAGAGAGGTCAAGGCCCAAAGATATTTAACCCTACTCCAAGTCAAAGACTAGGAGCAAGGCGCGTGCATGCCACAAGGGCGGCCACCTTCCATTTCTTGGCCGTGAGGTGAGTTAAGGTAAGTTTACATTCGAATATATGCCTCTTTCTGTTTTGCAGGGTAGGATCTAGTTGCTTTACATTTTTGAGTCAAGAACATTTTAGAAATAGGTCCTTTTTCGGTTATACACTTTTGTATTTTTTCCTTTGTGCACTTTTGTAAACTTTCCTTTTTCTTATTTGAGTCGACCCTAGTAGGTCAAGCTGTCGAGCATATTAATAAGGCTCCTTCCAGCATTGTAGTTCAACAACCTTTTTGATATTAATAAAGATCAAATTTTCTTTCAACAAGTTATTCTCTCAAGAGACTTGTGCGCTTAGAACCTAGTTGAGACCAGCCCTCCTAGCTCTAAGTTTGTGATTTATCACGAGGTTCATCACCCCTCGTGTGGTTCACTTCACCCTTCCATCTTTACCAACCAGAAAACCCCCATCCAGAAGCCTAAGGTTGAGTTTCTCACCTAATCTTCTACAAACAGCCCACGCGCATCCAAGCCTTGAATCGAGGCTTGTATCAGTGGCACAGGGAGTCATGGAAAGTTCTACATGCATGAGTGGTTCTTGTTCCGAGAGAGAAGGCTGTGCATACCACAAGGATCATTACGAGAGCTTATCATCTGAGAAGCTCATGGAAGAGGACTCATGGGCCACTTTGGTGTCGACAAGACACTAGCAGTGGTCAAGGAACACTTCTACTGGCCACACATCAAGAGGACGGTAGAAGCTCATTGTGCAAGGTGCATCACTTGCAAGAAGGCAAAGTCCCGAGTGCAACCTCACGAGTAGTATCTCCCACTACCCATACCGACGCATCCATGGGTGGATATATCAATGGACTTCATGCTAGGTCCGCCCAAGATCAACCACAAAGATGCAATCTTTGTAGTGGTGGACAGATTCTCCAAAATGGCATATTTCATTCCGTGTGCCAATGTTAATGATGCCACACAAACAGCCGAGCTGTTCTTCAAGGAGATAGTACAGCTTCATGGAGGGCCAAGGACCATCGTGTCAGACAGGGACACCAAGTTCCTCTGCCATTTCTGGAGGACCCTTTGGAGGAAGCTAGGCACGAAGCTACTCTTCTCTACCACCTGCCATCCTCAAACTGATGGCCAAACTGAATTTGTCAACCAGACACTATCAACTCTTCTCAGGACTACACTAGGGAAGAACCTCAAGACTTGGATGGAGTGCCTGCCATTCATAGAGTTCGCTTACAACCGAGCCATGCACTCAGCAACCAAGAACACACCCTTTTAAGTAGTATACAGCTTCAACCCCCTCACCCTATTGGAGCAAATGCCACTGCCACCAGCAGAGATGACCAACCTCAACGGAGCATCCAAGGCAGAGTTCATAAGGAAGTTACACCAGAAGGTAGCAGAGAACTTGGAGAAGAGGACCGGGCAGTACGTGACGCGTGCTAACAAGGAAAGAAAGGAGGTGATCTTTCAACTAGGCGATTGGGTATGGCTACACATACGGCAGGAGAGGTTCCCCAACCTAAGGAGTTCCAAGCTAGCACCAAGAGGAGATGGACCATTCAGAGTGCTGGAGAGGATCAACAACAACGCCTACCAGATCGAGCTCCCAGGTGAGTTTAATGTGTCCGACACGTTCAACATAACTGACTTAGCCCCTTTCCATGCAGATGAACCAGTTTTGAGGTCAAAATCTACTGAAGAGGGAGGGGATGATGAGGACATCAGGTCGTATGTCCGGCCAGGAGACCAGACTGGCCGACCAGGAAGCTTGCCCGAGACAGCCGGGCCATTTGGCACGTCTGCCAGCCCAAGAGGTACTGCCGGACCCTCGACCAACTAGACCGGACTGATCAGCATTGCCGGCGGAGAGGTCCAAACCTCCGGCACAATTGGTGGCGACGTGGATGACACCGCCGGTCCCATTGGTGACACCGCCGACTCCGGGATCAACTTGGCTGGTCCAAAAGGCATTCCGGCCAGTATCTCGCACAGTCCAGCCGGTACAGCCGACCCAGCCGAGTACACGAGCATTTCAGCTTCTACACAAGGAGACTCGGACTAGATAAACTACCAGCTTCAGGACATGCATCTAGAGGAAGTCTCTACACCAGTAGTGCCACCAGGAGAAATGACAAGGAGCAGATCAAGAGCACTCCTCCACAAGTTCAGCTTATGGGTCGACAAGCTCCTAGAGGAAGATCGACTAAGGACAATGGGCCAAAAGTGCAAAGAAGAGTCCAAAGGCTTCTCAACAATGCAAAGGACTCCAGAGACTTGGGCTTTAGTGGCAAGACAGGTCAGGGCCCAAAGATTCTTAACCCTACTCCAAGTCGAAGACTAGGACCAAAGCGCATGCATGCCACAAGGACGGCCACCTTCCATTTCTTGGCCGTGAGGTAAGTACGGTAAGTTTCAATTCGAATATATGCCTCTTTCTGTTTTGCAGGGTAAGATCTAGATCTTTTACATTTTTGAGTCAAAGACATTTTAGGAATAGGTCCTTTTTCGGTTATGCACTTTTGTATATTTTCCATTTGTGCACTTTTGTAAACTTTTCTTTTTTTTCTTTGATTCGACCCTAGAAGGTCAAGCTGTCGAGTATATTAATAAGGCTCCTTCAAGCATTGTAGTTCGACAACCTTATTGATATTAATAAAGTGCGAATTTTTTTCTACAAGTTTTTCTCTCAAAGTAGCTTGTGCGCTTAGAACCTAGTTGAGACCAGCCCTCCTAGGTCTAAGTTTGTGATTTATCACGAGGTTCATCACCCCTTGTGTGGTTAACTTCACCTTTCACCCAATACCAAACCAAAAACCCCCTATCCAGAAGTCTATGGTCGAGTTTCTCACCTAACCTTCTCCAAACAGCTCACGCGCATCCAAGCCTTGAATCGAGGCTTGTATCATGAAGCTCCTTGGACTCCTCTGGACTCATCCGGTAGGCTGGTCGGTTGGGGAGGGCTGCTCCGGGCACTAGGTCGATCTGGTGTTCTATGCCACGTAAAGGAGGCAAGCATGTTGGTATCTCCTCTGGGAACACATCCTAGAACTTGTTGAGGAGGGTTGCTACTTCAGGAGGTAGCTCTACCTGTTCCTGTTTTATACTCAAAATTTCTTTGAAGACCATTAGTAACATTAAATCCTTCAAGGCTAAAGCTCTCCGGACATGTTTTGGTTGAATAAGAAAATTAGACTTGATAAGTTTCTTTTCCTTACTCATTTGGAGTTGTAGCTCGTGTACCTGGGCAGGTGTAAGATGAGCTAGGCTGACCTTTCTTTTGTCATGCACAAAAGTGTAGAGATTGGTTCGGCCATCATGCCTTGTCTCTTTGTCAAACTGCCATGATCTTCCTATCAGAAGATGGCCAGTTTGCATGGGCACCACGTCGCACACGACTTGGTCTTGGTACTTGCCCACACTGAATGGCACAGTGACTTGCTCATGGATCTTGAGCTCCACTTTGTCATCAAGCCATCTCTGTCTATATGGTTGAGGATGCCTTGTATTCTCTAGACCTAGCTTATCAACCATGTATGCACTAGCAACGTTAGTGCAAGAATCACCATCTATGATGAGGTTACATACCTTGCCCTTGATGGTGCAACGGTTGTGGAAGATGTTCTCCCTTTGGATGGTCTCCGAAGGATCCACCATTGGACTGAGGATGCGTCTAGTGACCAGCACTTCCCCCACATCAGGGTACTCAATGTCACTGTATTCTCCTTCTGGTTCATAGTCCTCTTTATCTTGGGACTCATATTCTCCAGCCTCCGTAATCAGCATGACCCGGTTGTTTGGCCACTCCCTTGAGATGTGTCCACGACCCCTACACTTGAAACAAGTGATGACACGTGATCTTTGAGGGTTAGAAGACTTACTAGGCTCTCTCTGGTCACAAGTTGGCTCAGGAGGCTTGCTCTTGAACCTTGACTTGATCTCTATGGTCTTGCCCTTGTCTACGGGCTTAGGAATGTTGCTTGGTGCCCAAGGAGTCTTAGGCTTGCTGCGGATGTCTTGGCTTTTACGCTTGATGTGCTGCTCAGCCTGGATAGATAGGTGGAACAAATCCTTGAAGTCATTGTAGATTTGCCTTTCCACCTTGCGGCTGATCTTCTCTTGCAGTCCATCCAAGAATTGTGCCATCAACGCTTCTTCATCATCATTGAGGTCCAGCCTGTTCCTTAGCTTCTCGAACTCTTCATAGTACTCCTCTACTGATCTCGTTCCCTGCTTAAGAGTACGAAAACGACGTTGCAAGTCCCTATGAAAGTAAGGTGGAACAAACCTTTGTCGCATGATATCTTTCATGTCGACCCATGAGTCTACGGGTCTTAATCTCCTGCTCCTTTGGTCAGAAACTTCACGATCCCACCAGATGAGGGCATTTCCCGTGAGTTGTGCTACTGCCATTGAGACTCTCCTAGGCCCTGGTTGGTTGTAATGATCAGATATGATCCATTCTTCTCTCCCAATATAGGTAGGCCTCGGGGTCTACTTTTCCTGCAAAACTCGGAGGTGTTAGCTTAACATCATGACGAGTTACCCGGTTGTAGGCGTGTTCATCTCCATCCTCATGATGTCTAGGAGGCATCCTAGGTCTCTGTTGATGTCCATATGGCTCAAAGCCATCACCTTCTGCCTCTGGTTGCCGTGGAGGTCCTCTCGGCCTATGGTGATAGTTATGAGGTTGTGTGTCCTCATCTCCATCTGGCTGGGGCTCCTCCTGTTCGTGCGGTGTCCTAAGGTGCTCAGGACCCTCAGCACGGTCTTGCTCAGCTCTCACGTGCCTAATGGCCTGGAATCTCACAGGCCTCTCCACGCGCTAACCTCTTGCCTATTAATGCGAGTTGTGTTTGGAGGGTGGTGAACATGGCCATCATGGCCTCGGCTGTATCTCTATTTTCTTCTCCCATTGCGTACTACAAGGAAGAAAACAAGTTATCCTGCTCCTAGTATCGATTAGGAGGATGTTTATATAGAGAATTCGAAAAATATGCAAAAAGGAAAATCTGAGAAAAGAAAAGATTTGAAAAAAATGGAAAGTTTGGAAAATGGAAACTTTTTTGACAATTTGTGCTAGCTGTCCAATTCGAATTCTTTTGGTATTTTTCATATTTTTTTCTTTTTTTTTTTAATTTAACTTAAAGATAATGGAAATATGATTTAAGCAAAAGTGAATCTAAACCCTAGTGATACACGTAGAAGCTAGATGCACTTGGTTTGGAGTTTGATGTTTTTTTTTCTTGAATGCGACTTAAACTAATGCAAGAACTAAAAATAAGACTAGCGAAAGGATAGAAACAACCTGGTTTAGGAGCTTTAGGCTCTGATACCAAAATGATACAAGCCTCGATTCAAGGCTTATATGCGCGTGGGCTGTTTGGAGAAGGTTAGGGGAGAAACTCGACCTTAGACTTCTTGGATAGGTGTTTTTGGGTTGGTATTTGATGGAAGGGTGAAGTGAACCACACGAGGGGTGATGAACCTCGTGATAAATCACAAACTTAGAGCTAGGAGGGCTGGTCTCAATTAGGTTCTAAGCGCACAAGTCTCTTTTGAGAGAAAGCTTGTAGGAAGAAAGTTCTACTTTATTAATATCAAAAAGGTTGTCAAACTACAATGCTGGAAGGAGCCTTATTAATATGCTCAACAGCTTGACCTTCTAGGGTCAACTCAAAGAAAGAAAAGGAAAGTTTACAAAAGTGCACAAATGGAAAATGTACAAAAGTGCATAACCGAAAAAGGACCTATTCCTAAAATGTCTTTGACTCAAAAATGTAAACAATCTAGATCCTACCCTGCAAAACAGAAAGAGGCATATATTTGAATTGAAAACTTATCTTTCTTACCTCACGGCCAAGAAATGGAAGGTGGCCGTCCTTGTGGCATGCACGCGCCTTGCTCCTAGTCTTCGACTTGGAGTAGGGTTAGGAATCTTTGGGCCCTGACCTCTCTTGCCATTAAATCCCAAGTCTCTGAAGTCCCTTGCATTGTTGAGAAGCCTTTGGACTCTTCTTTGCACTTATGGCCCACTGTCCTTAGTCGATCTTCCTCTAGGAGCTTGTCGACCCATATGATGAACTTGTGGAAGAGTGCTCTTGATCTGCTCCTTGTCATTGCTCCTGGTGGCACCATTGGTGTAAAGACTTCCTCTAGATGCATGTCCTGAAGCTGGTAGCTTATCTGGTCCGAGTCTTCTTGTGTAGATGCTGAAATGCCCGTGTACTCGGCTGGATCGGTTGTACCAACTGGACTGTGCGAGGTATTGGCCGGAATGCCTTATGGACCGGCCAAGTTGATCCCGGAGTCGGCGGCATCACCAATGGGACTGGCGGTGTCATCCATGTCACCACCAGTTGTGCCGGAGGTTTGGGCCTCTCCGCCGGCAATGCTGATCGGTCCAGTCATGTTGGTCGAGGGTCTGGCGGTACCGATTGGGCCGGCAGACATGCCAAATGGCCCGGCTATCTCGGGCAAGCTCCCTGGTCGGCCAGTCTGGTCTCCTGGCCGGCCATACGACCTGATGTCCACATCAGCACCCTTATCCCCTTGGCTGTAACAAGAGAGAGTGACTACCAGTCCTCGATCTTTGTAAGGCCTCATACCGTCGTACATCATATGGTATTAGAGCTAAAAGATCCTACAGCCAGGTTTAGTCTTTTACTTGTTTGTTTCATTCGGTTCTTTAGGTAGTGCTATAGTAGTTCCATTCAATAGATATAGGGTTTGAGGAAATCACAAAACAATATTCAGTTTGCATTTTGTTAGTTGTAGTTTCGTCCTTAATCCATAGTCATCTTCTTAATACAATTGTTAGCATTGAAAAACATAGAAAGAACAAAAAATAAGTAGGAAATGAAGAAGGAAATTGGGTATATTTGCGATCCAAAAAAAAGGGAAAGATTTCAAAGAAGAAATTTTCTGTTTCTACCAATTGCCTTTTTTCCTAAACCTTGTCGACCAAATCTAATATTATAGTATATTTCCTTTCATTTTTTTAATATTAACATTATTTAAAAATTAACATAAAAACCCAAAAAGAAATTCGTAGTATTCCATTTACCTTTTGCATTATTTCTCGAGACGGTAACTTGGAGGTTAATCTAACATCCCTTACTTTTACACGAAGATCGAACCCGAAAGTTTACATGGATTGGGAAAGATGACTGGAGTACATCTTTGAGTGTTATAACTATAATGAGCACAAGAAGGTGGCTCTTGCAAATGCCTAACTTACTGAGAATACACTATCTTGGTGGGATAGAACAGTAGCCGAAAGGAGAAGGTAAAGACATAGCACCGTAACCATGGGTCGACATAAAGTGCCTTTTTAGATCAAGGTATGTTCCTGAACATTATCATAGGAACTTAAAAAAACGTTTTAGGAAGTTGGTGCAGGGATCTCAGAGTGGAGATGAGTACTTTGAGGAGTTTGAGAAGCTCATGAACTCCCTTAAGCTAGAGGAGTCCTAAGAAGCTCTAATGGCACAATTCATAGATGGTCTTCAGGAACACATTGCTCAAAAGGTGGAACGAGGTAGGTACAACAGCTTGCATGAGTTGTTGTATTTGGCAGTGCAAGTAGAGCAACAAATCGAATCCAAGAAAGCCGTGACCAGCCAGCCAAAAAGCAATCAACAATGACACATGAGCAACAACCAGCCTTTAGTTTAAGAGCAAGAATGCTAAGCCAAATAAGACATTCTGGTCAAAACAAGGTAAGTACCTATTTTTAATCAAGTTAGGACATATGACATTACTTGTTTTAAGTTCCAAGACCAAGGACATATGGCAAGAGACTGTCCAAATCAACGAGTAATGATCATATCTCCAAGTGGTGATTATGAATCACAAGACGAGGAAGATGAGGAGCCAAATGGCTTGGAGGATGGCGTAGAGTACCCTGACATAGGAGAACTCCTAGTGACCAGGAGGGTACTAAGTGTTTTAGTACAAACTGAACAGAAGGTCCAAAGAGAGAATCTCTTCCACATGCGGTGCACCATTAAGGATAAGGTATGCAACCTAGTAATTGATGGAGGATCTTGTGCTAATGTTGCTAGCAAGTATATGGTGGAAAAATTAGGTTTTAAAGGATCAAGCACCCAAGGCCATACAAGATACAATGGCTCAATGATTCCACAAAACTAAACGTAACCGAGCAAGTGAATGTGCCGTTTAGTGTGGAAAAGTACCAAGTACTATGTGACATGGGGCCTATGCAAGCTGGGCACCTACTGTTGGATCGACCATGGAAGTTTGATCGTGCCACAATCTACAATGGCTGAACGGATTTCTACTCCACACATAATGATCGTAAGTACAATTTAGCTCCATTAAGTCTTTCGGAGGTACATGACCTTCAAACTAGGATGAAAAAGGAGTCCAAGGTAATTAAATTTTAAATTTCTAATCACATCTAGTGTCGTGAATAAAGCTATATGTGCCAAAGGCAATATTATGCTAATGTTGTATAAAGAATGTCTAAGTGTAGGACTTAAAGGGGAGGAACTACCGGCTGATATTAATGCCGTTTTGAAGAAGTATAAAAATGTGTTTCCAGAGAAATACCAGCTGGTTTTACTCCTGTTAGAGGCATAGAGAATCAGATAGACCTTGTGCCCGGAGCAGCCCTTCAAACAAGCCGGCTTATCGCATGAATTCTAAAGAATCAAAGGAGTTGGAGGAAAAAGTGGAAGACCTCGACAAAGGGTATATCCCTGAGAGTCTCATCCCTTGTGTTGTGTTTGTGCTATTAATGCCAAAGAAAGATGGAACATGGAGGATGTGTGGGGACTGTCATGCCATCAACAACATCACAATCAAGTACCAGCACCCCATCCCACACCTAGATGACATGCTGGATGAGTTGAGTGGAGCCACTATCTTCTCCAAGATAGAATTAAAGATTGGCTACAATCAAGGAAGGATGAGAAAAGGAGACAAGTGGAAGACTGCCTTCAAGACCAAGCAAGCTCTTTACGAATGTCTAGTCATATCCTTCGGCCTAATCAATGTTCCTAGCCCCTTCATTAGGACTCATGAACCAGGTTCTAAGGTCATTCATAAGAAAATTTATAGTTGTTTATTTTGATGATATCATACTCTATAGCAGGAGCTTGGCCGAACATGTTGCTCATCTAGACCAAGTGAAAAACACAGTTCGAAACGAAGGCCTTTATGCCAACCTTAAGAAGTGCATCTTTTGTACTAACAAGTTTGTTTTCTTAAGTTTGTAGTAAGTAAACAGGGACTACAAGTTGACGAAGACAAGATCAAGGCCATCAAACATTGGCCGACACCATCGTCTATAAGCCAAGTCTGAAGCTTTCACGGGTTGGTTAGTTTTTATAGAAGATTTTTGCGGGACGTCAACAGCCTATCATCACCCCTTATTGCTGTGATCAAGAAGAACATGATATTCACATGGGAAGAGGCCTAAGAGAAGGCCTTCAATCCCTTGAAGGACCGGCTGACCCATGCCTCGGTATGAGCACTTCCAGATTTTGAAGAAGTATTCAAGGTGGAGTGTGATGCGTTTGGATTGGGTATTGGTGCTGTCTTGCATCATAGGAAGAGGCCAATAGCCTTCTTCAGTAAGAAGTTGAGGAGCTATATGTATTGGTGAGAGCTCTAGAAACATGGCATCATTACCTCCTATCAAAAGAGTTCATCATACACACGGATCATGAAACTCTAAACCATCTTAGAGGGAAAAATTCACTCAAGAGGAAGCATGTTAAGTGGCTGGAGTTCATTGAGACATTCCCTTACGTGATCAAGTACAAGAAGGACAAAGAAAATGTAGTAGTTGATGCCTTATCACGAAGGAATGCATTGATTGCCACAATGGAAGCATATGTCTTAGGGTTTGAACACATCAAAGAGTTCTATCCTACTGATCCAAAGCTTGGTGAATACTATAAAGAGTGTGACAAAGGAGCTTATAGGTCCTTCCACTTCCAAGACGGTTACTTGTTCAAGGACAAGAGGTTGTGCTTGCCCAAAGGATCAATGAGATAGATTGTGCTTAGTGAAACACACAGAGGGGACCTAATAGGAAACTTTGGTATTGACAAGATACTGGCCGTAGTGATGGACCATTTCTATTGGCTTCATCTGAAGAAAGATGTGGAGAGGTCTTGTACTCGGTGCATCATATGTCACAAAGCAAAATCCAGGTTACTTCCTCATGGTTTATATTTGCCTTTACCTATACCTAACGCCCCTTGGATAGATATATCCATGGATTTTGTCCTAGGATTGCCCAAGATTCGACACAAGCATGCAATCTTTGTGTTGGTAGATGGGTTCTCCAAGATGGCACACTTCATACCATGTGAGAAAACACATGATGCCGTCCAAATAGCTGACCTATTCTTCAAGAAGTGGTTTGACTGCATGGAATACCAATGACCATAGTGTCGGACAGAGACACCAAGTTCTTCAACCATTTTTGGAAGACATTATGGAAAAAATTTGGCACCAAAATACTGTTTTCAACAACGTACCACCCTCAATCTGTTTGACAAACTGAGGTAGTCAATAGAACACTCTCAACTCTACTAAGGGCCACTATTGGTAGCAATATGAACACTTGGCTGGAATGTATACCTTTTGTAGAGTTTTCCTATAATCTTGCTACTCACTCAGCCACTAAGGTATCTCCCTTGAAGATAGTATATAGCTTTAATCCCTTGTCTCTAGTAGATCTCGTGCCCATTTCACAAGTTGAACAGGTGAACCAAGATAGCCTTGACCGAGGAGAAACGATCAAGAAGTTACACATCATGGTCAAGGAAAATATAGAGAAGAAAACCGAGGAGTACAAAAAGAGGTCTGACAAGAGCATGAAGCAGCTGACTTTTGAACCAGGAGAATGGGTTTGGCTGCACATGCGGCCTAAAAGGTTTTCTCAGAAGAGAGCCTCCAAACTAGCCCTAAGAGAAGATGAACCATTCAAGATCTTACAAAAGATCAACGACAATGCCTATCTCCTAAAACCTCCAGAAGAGGTGAAAACTTCCCACTCCTTTAACGTTGCTGAACTCTCGTCTAAAACCTTCTGAAGAGGCAGAAAACGATAACGACCATGATACTGACCACGGATTATAGGTATGGCATGTGGTATGAGAGGCGCCTACCACATGGTCCAGAAGCAAACAACTGAGGTGGAGTGATACAAGCCTTGAATCAATGCCGTAATATTCGCGGCTAGTTGGAGAAGATTAGGCGAGAAACTCGGCCTTAGGTTTCTGGATAGGGGTTTTCTGATGGATATTTGGTGGTGGGGAAAAGTGAACCACACGAGGGGTGATGAACCTCATGATAAATCATAACTTAGAAGCTAGGAGGGCTGATCTCAACTAGGGTTTTAAATGATAGAGTTTTAGGAGAAAAACTCGTAGGGAAAAGTGTTCTCTTTATTAATAATCAAAGAAAGAAGGCTGTGCATACCACAGGGATCACTAAGGGAGCTTATCATCCGAGAAGCTCATGGAGGAGGACTCATGGGCCACTTTGGTGTCGACAAGACTCTAGCAGTGGTCAAGGAGCACTTCTACTGGCCACACATCAAGAGGACAGTAGAAGCACATTGTGCAAGATGCACCACTTGCAAGAAGGCAAAGTCCCGAGTGCAACCTCACGGGTTGTATCTCCCACTGCCCATACCAACACATCCATGGGTGGACATCTCGATGGATTTTGTTCTAGGTCTGCCCAAGATCAACCACAAAGATGCAATCTTTGTAGTGGTGGACAGATTCTCCAAGATGGCACATTTCATCCCATGTGCCAATGTCAATGATGCCACGCAAACAGCTGAGCTGTTCTTCAGGGAGATAGTACGGCTTCATGGAGTGCCAAGGACCATCGTATCAGACAGGGACACCAAGTTCCTCAGCCATTTCTGGAGGACCCTTTGGAGAAAGCTAGGCACGAAGCTACTCTTTTCAACCACTTGCCATCCTCAAACCGATGGCCAAACTGAAGTTGTCAACAGGACACTATCAACCCTTCTCAGAACTACACTAGGGAAGAACCTAAAGACTTGGGTGGAGTGCCTGCCATTCATTGAGTTCACCTACAACCGAGCCGTGCACTCAGCAACCAAGAAGACACCATTTGAAGTGGTATACGGCTTCAACCCTCTCACCCCATTGGAGCAAACACCACTGCCACCAGCTGAGATGACCAACCTCAACAGAGCATCCAAAGCAGAGTTAATAAGGAGGTTACACCAGAAGGTAGCAGAGAACTTGGAGAAGAGGACCGGACAGTACGTGACTCATGCCAACAAAGGAAGAAAGGAGGTGATCTTTCAACCAGGCGATTGGGTGTGGCTACACCTACGGCAGGAGAGGTTCCCAAACCTAAGGAGTTCCAAGCTAGCACCAAGAGGAGATGGACCATTCAGTGTGCTCGAGAAGATCAACAACAACGCCCACCGGATCGAGCTCCCAGGTGAGTTTAATGTGTCCAATACGTTCAATGTTACTGACTTAGCCCCTTTCCATGCAGATGAACCAGTTTTGAGGACAAAACCTACTGAAGAGGGAGGGGATGATGAGGAAATCAGGTCGTACATCCAGCCAGGAGACCAGAATGGCCGACCAGGAAGCTTGCCCGAGACAGCAGGACCATCTGGCGCGCCTGCCGGACCAGACAGTACCGCCGGACCTTCGACCTATAGGACCAGACCGGTCAACATCGCCGGCGGAGAGTCCCAAGCTTCCGGCACACTTGGTGGGGACGTGAATGACACCGCCGGTCCCCCTGATGACACCGCCGACTTCGGGATCAACTTGGCCGGTCCTGAAGTCATTCCGGCCAGTACCGCGCACAATCCAGCCGGTACAGGCCATCCAGCCGAGTACACGCACACTTCCACTTCTACACAAGAGGACTCGGACCAAATGAGCTACCAGCTCCAGGACATGCACTTAGAGGAAGTATCTACACCAGTGGTACCTCCAGGAGCAATGACAAGAAGCAGATCAAAGCACTCTTCCACAAATTCAGCTTATGGGTCGACAAGCTCCTAGAGGAAGAGCAGCTAAGGACAATGGGCCAGAAGAGCAAATTAGAGTCCAAAGGCTTCTCAACAACACAAGGAACATCAGAGACTTGGGCTTTAGTGGCAAGAGAGGTCAGGGCCCAAAGATTTTAACCCTACTCCAAGTCGAAGACTAGGAGCAAGGCGCATGCATGCCACAAGGACGGCCACCTTCCATTTCTTGGCCGTGAGGTGAGTTAAGGTAAGTTTACATTCGAATATATGCCTCTTTCTGTTTTGCAGGGTAGGATCTAGTTGCTTTACATTTTTGAGTCAAGAACATTTTAGGAATAGGTCCTTTTTGGTTATACACTTTTGTATCTTTTCCTTTTGTGCACTTTTGTAAACTTTCCTTTTTCTTATTTGAGTCGACCCTAGTAGGTCAAGCTGTCGAGCATATTAATAAGGCTCCTTCCAGCATTGTAGTTCGACAACCTTTTGATTATTAATAAAGTAGAACTTTTTCCTACAAGTTTTCTCTCTAAGAATCTTGTGCGCTTAGAACCTAGTTGAGACCAGCCCTCCTAGCTCTAAGTTTGTGATTTATCACGAGGTTCATCACCCCTCGTGTGGTTCACTTCACCCTTCCATCGTTTACCAACCAGAAAACCCCTATCCAGAAGCCTAAGGTTGAGTTTCTCACCTAATCTTCTACAAACAACCCACGCGCAAACATCCTTGAATCAAGGCTTGTATCAATGGATGTGTAGGTATGGGCAGAGGGAGATACAACCCATGAGGATGCACTCAAGACTTCGCATTCTTGCAAGTGATACACCTTGCACAATGGGCTTCTACTGACCTCTTGATGTGTGGCTAATAGAAGTGCTCCTTGACCACTACTAGTGTTTTGTAAACACCAAAGTGGCCCATAAGACCTCCTCCATTAGCTTTTCGGGTGATAAACTCTCGTAGAGATCCTTGTGGTATGCACAACCTTCTCTCCCGGAACAAGAATCAATCATGGATGTATAACTTGCCATGACTCCCTGTGCCACACTCCTTGTAGCTCTCAGCAAACTCGGGATCATCCTTATACATGTCACTGATATGCTCGAATCCTAAGACCTTTGCTTCCATTGTAGATATCAAAACAAACCTCCTTGATAGTGCATCGGCTACCACATTATCCTTGCCCTTCTTGTACTTGATCATGACGTAAGGGAAGGTTTCTATAAACTCCATCCACCTAGCATGTCTTCTCTTGAGGTTGGTTTGCCCTCTAATGTGTTTAAGAGTCTCGTGATCAGCGTGGATCACAAACTCCTTGGACAACAAGTAATGTTGCTAAGTCTCCAAAGCTCGGACTAGGGCATAGAGCTCCTTGTCATAGGTGGGATAATTTAGTGAGGCCCCACCTAACTTCTCACTGAAGTATGCCACTGGCCTTCCTCCTTGGGTTAGTATTGCTCCAATGCCTATTCCAGAGGCATCATACTACAATTCAAATGTCTTGTTGAAATCGGGGTAGGACTAGGATTGGTGCATGCGTGAGGCTGTCCTTCAAGACCTTGGATGCCTTCTCTTGAACTTCACCCCAGCTGAACCCCACATTCTTCTTTACTACTGCCGTCAATGGTGAGGCATTGGTGCTGAAGTTGAGCACGAATCTTTTGTAGAAGCTGGCCAGGCCGTGGAAGCTTCTCACTTGGCTGATGTTGCTCGGTGTTGGCCATTCTTGCATGCCTTGAATCTTTTCTTCATCAACCTGTAAGTCCTGTGAACTTTCAACAGAACCTAAAAAAACAAGCTTGTCAGTACAAAAGGTGCACTTCTTGAGATTGGCATAAAGCTCTTCTTGTCGAAAGGTTTTAAGCACCATCTCAAGATGTGTAATGTGTTCCTATAGGTATTTACTGTAAACAAGTATGTCATCAAAATATACTACTACAAACTTACTGATGTACGTACTAAGAACTTGGTTTATAAGGCGCATGAAGGTGCTTGGGGCATTAGTCAATCCAAATGGCATGATTGTCCACTCGTATAGCTCTTGCTTTGTCTTGAAAGCATTCTTCCACTCATCACCTTCTTTCATTCTGACCTGGTGATATCCACTCTTGAGGTCTATCATGGAAAAGACCGTGGCTGCACTCAGATCATCCAGCATGTCATCCAGCCGTGGTATAGGATGCCGGTACTTGACTGTGATGTTGTTGATTGCTGGCAGTCCATGCACATTCGCCAAGTCCCATCCTTCTTGGGGACTAGCAACACCGGTACGGCACATGGACTGAGGCTCTCTCGAACATAGCCTTTCTCCAGGAGCTGCTTAACCTGCTTCTCAAGCTCATTGGACAACTCTGGACTCATCCGGTAGGCTGGTCTGTTGGGTAACGCTACTCTGGCACGAGGTCGATCTGGTGCTCTATGCCGCGTAAGGGAGGCAAGCCTGCTGGTATCTCCTCAGGGAATACATCCTAGAATTGTTGAGGAGGGTTGCTACTTCAGGAGGTAGCTCTACCTATTCTTTTTCTACACTCAAAACTTCTTTGAAAACCATTAGTAACATTAAATCCTTTGAGGCTAAAACTCTGCGGACATGACTCGGTTGAATGAGAAAATTAAAGTTAATGAGTCTCTTTTCTTTACTCATTTGTTGTTGCAGCTCGTGTACCTAGGCAGGTGTGAGAGAAGCTAGGCTGACCTTTTTCTTATCGTGCACAAAGGTGTAGAGATTGGTTCGACCATCATGCCTTGTCTCCTTGTTGAACTGTCATGGTCTTCCCAGCAGAAGATGGCCAGCTTGCATAGGTACTACGTCACAAACTACCTGATCATGGTATCTGTCCACACTGAGTGGCATGGTTACTTGCTCATGGATCTTAAGCTCCACCTTGTCATCTAGCCATCTCACTCGATATGGCCGGGGGTGCTTTGTCTTCTCTAGATTTATCTTATCAACCATATAGGCACTGGCGACATTAGTGCAAGAACCACCATCTATGATGAGATTACATACCTTGCCCTTGATGGTGCACTGGCTCTGGAAGATGTTCTCCATTTGAATGGTCTCAAAGGGGTCTACCATTGCACTGAGGATGCGTCTAGTGACCAGTACTTCCCCCACATCAGGGTACTCAATGTCACCGTATTCTGCTTTTGATTCAAAGTCCTCTTCATCTTGAGACTCATACTCTCCAGCTTCTATGATCAGCATGACTCGGTTGTTTGGACACTAATTTGAGATGTGACCACGACCCGTACACTTTAAAGCAAGTGATATCACGTGATCTCTGAGGGTTAGAAGACTTACTAGGCTCTCTCTGGTCACGGGTTTGCTCAGGAAGCTTGCTCTTGAACCGTGATTCGATTTCTATACTCTTGCCCTTGTCTACGGGCTTGGTGCTATTGCTTGGTGCCCAAAGCGTCTTAGGTTTGCTGCATATGTCTTGGCTCTTAAGCCTGATGTGCTGCTCAACCTGGACAGAGAGGTGGAACAAGTCCTTGAAATTATTGTAGGTTTGTCTCTCCACTTTTCGGCTGATCCTCTCTTGCAATCCATCCAAACATTGAGCCATCAATGTTTCCTCATTGTCATTGAGTTCCAGCATGTTCCTTAGTCTTTCAAACTCTTCGTAGTACTCCTCTACTGATCTTGTGCACTATTTAAGAGTACGAAAACATCGTTGCAAATCTCTATGGAAATAAGGTGGGACAAACATTTACCTCATGAGATCCTTCATGTCGACCCAAGAATCTTTGGGCCTCAATCTCTTTCTCCTACAGTCAGAAGCCTCACGATCCCACCAGATGAGGGCACTATCCGTGAGTTGTGCTACTGCCATGGAGACTCTCCTAGGACATGGCTGGTTGTAATGGTCGAAGATATGATCTATCCTCCTTTCGCAATCTAGATAGGCCTCGGGGTCTACTTTTCCTGCAAAACTAGGAGGTGTTAGCTTGACATCGTGACTGTTTACCCGGTTAGAGGCGTAGTCATCTCCATCCTCATAATATCTAGGGGACATTGATACAAGCCTTGATTCAAGGATGTATGCACGTGGGCTGTTTGGAGAAGTTTAGGTGAGAAACTCGACCTTAGACTTCTTGGATAGGGGTTTTTGGGTTGGTATTCAATGGAAAGGTGAAGTGAACCACACGAGGGGTGATGAACCTCGTGATAAATCACAAACTTAGAGCTAGGAGGGCTGGTCTCAACTAGGTTCTAAGCGCACAAGATTCTTGAGAGAAAACTTGTTGGGGAAAAAGTTCTATCTTTATTAATATCAAAAAGGTTGTTGAACTACAATGCTGGAAGGAGCTTTATTAATAGGCTCGACAGCTTGACCTTCTAGGGCCGACTCAAACAAAGAAAAGAAAAGTTTACAAAAGTGCACAAAAGGAAAAGATACAAAAGTGCATAACCGAAAAAAGGACCTATTCCTAAAATGTTCTTGACTCAAAAATGTAAAGCATCTAGATCCTACCCTGCTAAACAGAAAGAGGCATATATTCGAATTGAAACTTACCTTAACTTACCTCACGGCCAAGAAATGGAAGGTGGCCGTCCTTGTGGCATGCACGCGCCTTGTTCCTAGTCTTCGACTTGGAGTAGGGTTAAAAATCTTTAGGCCCTGACCTCTCTTGCCACTAAAGCCCAAGTCTCTGATGTCCCTTGTGTTGTTGAGAAGCCTTTGGACTCTACTTTGCTCTTCTGGCCCATTGTATTTAGCTGATCTTCCTCTAGGAGCTTGTCCACCCATAAGCTGAATTTGTGGAAGAGTGCCCTTGATCTGCTTCTTGTCATTGCTCCTGGTGGCACTACTGGTGTGGATACTTCCTCTAGATGCATTTCCTGAAGCTGGTAGCTTATCTGGTCCGAGTTTCCTTGTGTGGAAGTTGAATTGCTCGTGCACTCGGCTGGATCGGCTGTACCGGCTGGACTGTGCGAGGTACTGGCCGGAATGCCTTCAGGACGGGCCAAGTTGATCTCGGAGTTGGTGGCATCGCCAAGGGGACCAGCGGTGTCATCCACGTCCCCACCAAGTGTGCCGGAAGCTTGGGCCTCTCCGCCGGTAATGCTGGTTGCTCTGGTCCTATTGGTCGAGGTTCCGGCGGTACTGCTTGGACCGGCAGGCGTGCCAGATGGCCCGGCTGTCTCGGGCAAGCTTCCTGGTCGGCCAGTCTGGTCTCCT
>CM032157.1:15952703-16024837 GCA_018901935.1 Pugionium cornutum | reverse complement strand
ACCTTCTCCAAACAGCCCACGCGCATATAAGCCTTGAATCGAGGCTTGTATCATTTTGGTATCAGAGCCTAAAGCTCCTAAACCAGGTTGTTTCTATCCTTTCGCTAGTCTTATTTTTAGTTCTTGCATTAGTTTAAGTCGCATTCAAGAAAAAAAAACATCAAACTCCAAACCAAGTGCATCTAGCTTCTACGTGTATCACTAGGGTTTAGATTCACTTTTGCTTAAATCATATTTCCATTATCTTTAAGTTAAATTAAAAAAAAAAAGAAAAAAATATGAAAAATACCAAAAGAATTCGAATTGGACAGCTAGCACAAATTGTCAAAAAAGTTTCCATTTTCCAAACTTTCCATTTTTTTCAAATCTTTTCTTTTCTCAGATTTTCCTTTTTGCATATTTTTCGAATTCTCTATATAAACATCCTCCTAATCGATACTAGGAGCAGGATAACTTGTTTTCTTCCTTGTAGTACGCAATGGGAGAAGAAAATAGAGATACAGCCGAGGCCATGATGGCCATGTTCACCACCCTCCAAACACAACTCGCATTAATAGGCAAGAGGTTAGCGCGTGGAGAGGCCTGTGAGATTCCAGGCCATTAGGCACGTGAGAGCTGAGCAAGACCGTGCTGAGGGTCCTGAGCACCTGAGGACACCGCACAAACAGGAGGAGCCCCAGCCAGATGGAGATGAGGACACACAACCTCATAACTATCACCATAGGCCGAGAGGACCTCCACGGCAACCAGAGGCAGAAGGTGATGGCTTTGAGCCATATGGACATCAACAGAGACCTAGGATGCCTCCTAGACATCATGAGGATGGAGATGAACACGCCTACAACCGGGTAACTCATCATGATGTTAAGCTAACACCTCCGAGTTTTGCAGGAAAAGTAGACCCCGAGGCCTACCTATATTGGGAGAGAAGAATGGATCATATCCGATCATTACAACCAACCAGGGCCTAGGAGAGTCTCAATGGTAGTAGCACAACTCACGGGCAATGCCCTCATCTGGTGGGATCGTGAGGTATCTGACACAAGGAGGAAAAGAATGAGGTCTATAGATTCATGGGTCGACATGAAGGATGTCATGCGACAAAGGTTTGTTCCACCTTACTTTCATAGGGACTTGCAACGTCGTTTGCGTACTCTTAAGCAGGGTACGAGATCAGTAGAGGAGTACTATGAAGAGTTCAAGAAACTAAGGAACATGCTGGAGCGTCGTTTGCGTACTCTTAAGCAGGGTACGAGATCAGTAGAGGAGTACTATGAAGAGTTCAAGAAACTAAGGAACATGCTGGAGCTCAATGATGATGAAGAAGCGTTGATGGCACAATTCTTGGATGGACTGCAAGAGAAGATCAGCCGCAAGGTGGAAAGGCAAATCTACAATGACTTCAAGGATTTGTTCCACCTATCTATCCAGGCTGAGCAGCACATCAAGCGTAAGAGCCAAGACCCGCAACAAGCCTAAGACTCCTTGGGCACCAAGCAACATTCCTAAGCCCGTAGACAAGGGCAAGATAATAGAGATCAAGTCAAGGTTCAAGAGCAAGCCACCTGAGCCAACTTGTGACCAGAGAGAGCCTAGTAAGTCTACTAACCCTCAAAGATCACGTGTCATCACTTGTTTCAAGTGTAGGCGTCGTGGACACATCTCAAGGGAGTGGCCAAACAACCGGGTCATGCTGATTACGGAGGCTGGAGAATATGAGTCCCAAGATGAAGAGGACTATGAACCAGAAGGAGAATACAGTGACATTGAGTACCCTGATCTGGGGGAAGTGCAGGTCACTAGATGCATCCTCAGTGCAATGGTGGATCCTTCAGAGACCATCCAAAGGGAGAACATCTTCCACAGCCGTTGCACCATCAAGGGCAAGGCATGTAACCTCATCATAGATGGTGATTCTTGCACTAACGTTGCTAGTTCATACATGGTTGATAAGCTAGGTCTAGAGAATACAAGGCATCCTCAACCATATAGACAGAGATGGCTTGATGACAAAGTGGAGCTCAAGATCCATGAGCAAGTCACAGTGCCATTCAGTGTGGGCAAGTACCAAGACCAAGTCGTGTGCGACGTGGTGCCCATGCAAACTGGCCATCTTCTGCTAGGAAGATCATGGCAGTTTGACAAAGAGACGAGGCATGATGGCCGAACCAATCTCTACACTTTTGTGCGTGACAAAAGAAAGGTCAGCCTAGCTCATCTTACATCTGCCCAGGTACACGAGCTACAACTCCAAATGAGTAAGGAAAAGAAACTTATCAAGTCTAATTTTCTTATTCAACCAAAACATGTCCGGAGAGCTTTAGCCTCAAAGGATTTAATGTTACTAATGGTCTTCAAAGAAATTTTGAGTATAGAACAGGAACAGGTAGAGCTACCTCCTGAAGTAGCAACCCTCCTCAACAAGTTCCAGGATGTGTTCCCAGAGGAGATACCAACATGCTTGCCTCCTTTACGTGGCATAGAACACCAGATCGACCTAGTGCCCGGAGCAGACCTGCCCAACCGACCCGCCTACCGGATGAGTCCAGAGGAGTCCAAGGAGCTTGATGATACAAGCCTCGATTCAAGGCTTGGATGCGCGTGAGCTGTTTAGAGAAGGTTAGGTGAGAAACTCGACCTTAGACTTCTGGATAGGGGTTTTTTGGTTTGGTATTGGGTGAAAGGTGAAGTGAACCACACGAGGGGTGATGAACCTCGTGATAAATCACAAACTTAGACCTAGGAGGGCTGGTCTTAACTAGGTTCTAAGCGCACAAGCTTCTTTGAGAGAAAAACTTGTAGAAAAAAATTCACACTTTATTAATATCAAAAAGGTTGTCGAACTACAATCCTTGAAGGAGCCTTATTAATATACTCGACAGCTTGACCTTCTAGGGTCGAATCAAAGAAAAAAAAGGAAAGTTTACAAAAGTGCACAAATGGAAAATATACAAAAGTGCATAACCGAAAAAGGACCTATTCCTAAAATGTCTTTGACTCAAAAATGTAAACAATCTAGATCCTACCCTGCAAAACAGAAAAAGGCATATATTCGAATTGAAACTTACCTTACTTACCTCACGGCCAAGAAATGGAAGGTGGCCGTCCTTGTGGCATGCATGCGCTTTGGTCCTAGTCTTCGACTTGGAGTAGGGTTAAGAATCTTTGGGCCCTGACCTGTCTTGCCACTAAAGCCCAAGTCTCTGGAGTCCTTTGCATTGTTGAGAAGCCTTTGGACTCTTCTTTGCACTTTTGGCCCATTGTCCTTAGTCGATCTTCCTCTAGGAGCTTGTCGACCCATAAGCTGAACTTGTGGAGGAGTGCTCTTGATCTGCTCCTTGTCATTTCTCCTGGTGGCACTACTGGTGTAGAGACTTCCTCTAGATGCATGTCCTGAAGCTGGTAGCTTATCTAGTCTGAGTCTCCTTGTGTAGAAGTTGAAATGCTCGTGTACTCGGCTGGGTTGGCTGTACCGGCTGGACTGTGCGAGGTACTGGATGGAATGCTTTTTGGACCGGCCAAGTTGATCCCGGAGTCGGCGGCATCACCAATGGGACCGGCGGTGTCATCCACGTCACCACCAATTGTGCCAGAGGTTTGGGCCTCTCCGCCGGCAATGCTGATCGGTCCGGTCCTATTGGTCGAGTGTTCGGTGGTACCGCTTGGGCTGGAAGACGTGCCAAATGGCCCGGCTGTCTCGGGCAAGCTTCCTGGTCGGCCAGTCTGGTCTCCTGGCCGGACATACGACCTGATGTCCTCATCATCCCCTCCCTCTTCAGTAGATTTTGACCTCAAAACTGGTTCATCTGCATGGAAAGGGGCTAAGTCAGTTATGTTGAACGTGTCGGACACATTAAACTCACCTGGGAGCTCGATCTGGTAGGCGTTGTTGTTGATCCTCTCCAGCACTCTGAATGGTCCATCTCCTCTTGGTGCTAGCTTGGAACTCCTTAGGTTGGGGAACCTCTGTTGCCGTATGTGTAGCCATACCCAATCGCCTGGTTGAAAGATCACCTCCTTTATTTCCTTGTTAGCATGCATCACGTACTGCCCGGTCCTCTTCTCCAAGTTCTCTGCTACCTTCTGGTGTAACTTCCTTATGAACTCTACCTTGGATGCTCCGTTGAGGTTGGTCATCTCTGCTGGTGGCAGTGGCATTTGCTCCAATAGGGTGAGGGGGTTGAAGCCGTATACTACTTCAAAGGGTGTGTTCTTGGTTGCTGAGTGCACGGCTCGGTTGTAAGCGAACTCTATGAATGGCAGGCACTCCATCCAAGTCTTGAGGTTCTTCCCTAGTGTAGTCCTGAGAAGAGTTGATAGTGTCTGGTTGACAACTTCAGTTTGGCCATCAGTTTGAGGATGGCAGGTGGTAGAGAAGAGTAGCTTCCTCCCAAGGGTCCTCCAAAAATGGCTGAGGAACTTGGTGTCCCTGTCTGACACAATGGTCCTTGGCCCTCCATGAAGCCGTACTATCTCCTTGAAGAACAGCTCGGCTGTTTGCGTGGCATCATTAACATTGGCACACGGAATGAAATATGCCATTTTGGAGAATCTGTCCACCACTACAAAGATTGCATCTTTGTGGTTGATCTTGGGCAGACCTAGCACGAAGTCCATTGATATATCCACCCATGGATGCGTCGGTATAGGCAGTGGGAGATACAACTCGTGAGGTTGCACTTGGGACTTTGCCTTCTTGCAAGTGATGCACCTTGCACAATGAGCTTCTACTGTCCTCTTGATGTGTGGCCAGTAGAAGTGTTCCTTGACCACTGCTAGTGTCTTGTCGACACCAAAGTGGCCCATGAGTCCTCCTCCATGATCTTCTCGGATGATAAGCTCTCGTAATGATCCTTGTGGTATGCACAGCCTTCTCTCTCGGAACAAGAACCCCTCATGGATGTAGAACTTTCCATGACTCCCTGTGCCACACTCCTTGTAACTCTCAGCGAGGTCAGGATCATCCTTATACAGGTCCTTGATGTGCTCGGATCCTAACACCTTGGCTTCCATTGTGGATATCAAGGCAAACCTCCTTGATAGTGCATCTACTACCACATTTTCCTTGCCCTTCTTGCACTTGATGATGTACGGGAAGGTCTCGATGAACTCCATCCACCTAACATGTCTCCCCTTGAGATTGGTTTGCCCTCTGAGGTGTTTGAGAGTCTCGTGATCAGTGTGGATCACAAACTTCTGAACAGCAAGTAATGCTGCCAAGTTTCCAAGGCTCGGATAAGGGCATAAAGCTCCTTGTCATAAGTGGGGTAGTTCAGTGAGGCACCACCTAGCTTTTCACTGAAGTATGCCACTGGCCTCCCTCCTTGAGTCAGCACCGCTCCTATGCCTATTCTACAGGCATCGCACTCTACTTCGAATGTCTTGCTGAAGTCGGGCAAAACTAGCACTGGTGCATGTGTGAGGCTGTCCTTGAAGGCCTAGAACGCCTTCTCCTGAGCTTCTCCCCAGCAGAATCACATGTTCTTCTTCACTACTGCCGTCAATGGTGAGGCAATACTGCTGAAGTTGGGTACGAATCTCCTGTAGAAGCTGGCCAATCCGTGGAAGCTCCTCACTTGGCTGATGTTGCTTGGTGTTGGCCATTCTTGTATGGCTCGAATCTTTTCTTCATCAACCTGTAGCTTCTGTGAACTTACAACAAAACCTAAGAAGACAAGTTTATCAGTACAAAAGATGCACTTCTTGAGATTGGCATAAAGCTCTTCTTGTCGAAGGGTTTTAAGTACCATCTCAAGATGTGTAAGGTGATCTCTTAAACACTTACTGTAAACTAAAATATCATCAAAATAAACTACAACAAACTTACTGATGTAGGCCCTAAGAACTTGGTTCATAAGGCGCATGAAGGTGCTCGGGGCATTAGTCAAGCCGAATGGCATGATTGTCCACTCGTAGAGCCCTTGCTTAGTCTTGAAGGCGGTCTTCCACTCATCACCTTCCTTCATCCTGACCTGCTGGTATCCACTCTTAAGGTCTATCTTGGAGAAGACCGTGGCTCCACTCAGCTCATCTAGCATGTCATCCAGCCGTGGTATCGGATGCCGGTACTTGACTGTGATGTTGTTGATTGCTCGGCAGTCCACGCACATTTACCAAGTCCCATCCCTCTTGGGCACTAGTAGCACTGGTACGGCACATGGACTGAGGCTCCCTCGAACATAGCCTTTCTCCAGGAGCTCCTTGACTTGCTTCTCAAGTGATGAGGACATCAGGTCGTATGTCCGGCCAGGAGACTAGACTGGCCGACCAGGAAGCTTGCCCGAGACAGCCGGGCCATTTGGCACGTCTGCCAGCCCAAGCGGTACTGCCGGACCCTCGACCAACTGGACCGGACCGATCAGCATTGCCGGCGGAGAGGCCCAAACCTCCGGCACAATTGGTGGCGACGTGGATGAGACCGCCGGTCCCATTGGTGACACCGCCGACTCCGGGATCAACTTGGCCGGTCCAAAACGCATTCCGGCCAGTATCTCGCACAGTCCAGCCGGTACAGCCGACCCAGCCGAGTACACGAGCATTTCAGCTTCTACACAAGGAGACTCGGACTAGATAAACTACCAGCTCCAGGACATGCATCTAGAGGAAGTCTCTACACCAGTGGTGCCACCATGAGCAATGAGAAGGAGCAGATCAATAGCACTCTTCCACAAGTTCAGCTTATGAGTCGACAAGCTCCTAGAGGAAGATCGATTAAGGACAATGGACCAGAAGTGCAAAGAAGAGCCCAAAGGCTTCTCAACAATGCAAGGGACTTCAGAGACTTGGGCTTTAGTGGCAAGAGAGGTCAGGATTCAGAGATTCCTAACCCTACTCCAAGTTGAAGACTAGGAGCAAGGCGCGTGCATGCCACAAGGACGACCACCTTCCATTTCTTGGCCGTAAGGTAAGTAAGGTAAGTTTCAATTCGAATATATGCCTCTTTCTGTTTTGCAGGGTAGGATCTAGATTGTTTACATTTTTGAGTCAAAGACATTTTAGGAATAGGTCCTTTTTCGGTTATGCACTTTTGTATATTTTCCATTTGTGCACTTTTGTAAACTTTCCTTTTCTTTCTTTCAGTCGACCCTAGAAGGTCAAGCTGTCGAGCATTTTAATAAGGCTCCTTCTAGCATTGTAGTTCGACAACTTTTTTGATATTAATAAAGTGCGAATTTTCTTCTACAAGTTTTTCTCTCAAACAAGCTTGTGCGCTTAGAACCTAGTTGAGACCAGCCCTCCTAGCTCTAAGTTTTTGATCTATCACGAGGTTCATCACCCCTCGTATGGTTCACTTCACCTTTCACCCAATACCAAACCAAAAACCCCCTATCCAGAAGTCTAAGGTCGAGTTTCTCACCTAACCTTCTCCAAATAGCCCACGCTCATCCAAGCCTTGAATCGAGACTTGTATCATTTTGGTATCAGAGCTTAAAGCTCGTAAACCAGGTTGTTTCTATCCTTTAACTTGTCTTGTTTCTAGTTCTTGCATTAGTTTAAGTTTAATTCAAGAAAAATAAAAAAAATAACATCAAACTCCAAACCGAGTGCATCTAGCTTCTACGTGTATCACTAGGGCTTAGATTCACTTTTGCATTGCCATTCACGTTTTCCTTTTTGTTTAAACCAAATTTCCATTATTTTTAAGTTAAATTAAAAAGAAAATAAAAAGAAAATAGGAAAAATTCCAAAAGGATTCGAATTGGACAGCTAGCAATAGTTGTCAAGAAAGTTTCCATTTTTCTCAAATCTCCATATTTTCAGATTTTCCATTTCCCAGTTTTTCCTTTTTGCATATTTTTCGAATTCTCTATATAAGGAACCCTCCTAATCAATTCTAGGAGCAGAGTAACTTGATTGCTTTCTTGTAGTACGCAATGGGTGAAGAAAATAGAGATGCAGCCGAGGCCATGATGGCCATGTTCACCACACTCCAAACGCAACTCGCATCAATCGGCGAGAGGTTGGAGCGCGTGGAGAGGCTGGTGAGATTCCAAGCTATAAGGCACGGGAGGGCTGAGAAAGGCCGTGCTGAGGGTCCTGAGCACCTTAGGACACAACACGAACAGGAGGAACCCCAGCCAGAAGGAGATGAAGACGTGCAACCTCATGACTATCACCCTAGCCGAGAGGACCTCCACGGCAACCAGAGGCAGAAGATGATGGCTTCGAGCCATATGGTCTTCACCAGAGACCAAGGATGTCTCCTAGACATCATGAGGATGGAGATGAACACGCCTACAACCGGGTAACTCATCCTGATGTTAAGCTAACTCCTCCAAGTTTTGCAGGAAAAGAAGACCCCGAGGCTTACCTAGATTGGGAGAGAAAAATGGATCATATCTTCGATCATTACAACCAACCAATGCCTAGGAGAGTCTCAATGGCAGTAGCACAACTCACGGACAATGCCCTCATCTGGTGGGATTGTGAGGTATCTGACCGAAGGAGGAAAAGAATGAGGCCTGTAGACTCATGGGTCGACATGAAAGATATAATATTAGATTTGGTCGACAAGGTTTAGGAAAAAAGGCAATTGGTAGAAAACAGAAATTTTCTTCTTTGAAATCTTTCCCTCTTTTTTGGATCGCAAATATACCCTATTTCCTTCTTCATTTCCTACTTATTTTTTGTTCTTTCTATGTTTTTCAATGCTAACAATTGTATTAAGAAGATGACTATGGATTAAGGACGAAACTACAACTAACAAAATGCAAACTGAATATTGTTTTGTGATTTCCTCAAACCCTATATCTATTGAATGGAACTACTATAGCACTACCTAAAGAACAGAATAAAACAAACAAGTAAAAGACTAAACCTGGCTGTATGATCTTTTAGCTCTAATACCATATGATGTACGACGGTATGAGGCCTTACAAAGATCGAGGACTGGTAGTCACTCTCTCTTGTTACGGCCAAGGGGATAGGGGTGCTGATGTGGACATCAGGTCGTATGGCCGGCCAGGAGACCAGACTGGCCGACCAGGGAGCTTGCCCGAGACAGCCGGGCCATTTGGCATGTCTGCCGGCCCAATCGGTACCGCCGGACCCTCGACCAACACGACTGGACCGATCAGCATTGCCGGCGGAGAGGCCCAAACCTCCGGCACAACTGGTGGTGACATGGATGACACCGCCAGTCCCATTGGTGATGCCGCCGACTCCGGGATCAACTTGGCCGGTCCATAAGGCATTCCGGCCAACACCTCGCACAGTCCAGCTGGTACAGCCGATCCAGCCGAGTACACGGGCATTTCGGCATCTACACAAGGAGACTCGGACCAGATAAGCTACCAGCTTCAGGACATGCATCTAGAAGAAGTCTTTACACCAGTGGTGCCACCAGGAGCAATGACAAGGAGCAGATCAAGAGCACTGTTCCACAAGTTCAGCAGATGGGTCGACAAGCTCCTAGAGGAAGATCGACTAAGGACAGTGTGCCAGAAGTGCAAAGAAGAGTCCAAAGGCTTCTCAACAATGCAAGGGACTTCAGAGACATGGGATTTAATGGCAAGAGAGGTCAGGGCCCAAAGATTCCTAACCCTACTCCAAGTCGAAGACTAGGAGCAAGGCGCGTGCATGCCACAAGGACGGTCACCTTCCATTTCTTGGCCGTGAGGTAAGAAAGATAAGTTTTCAATTCGAATATATGCCTCTTTCTGTTTTGTAGGGTAGGATCTAGATTGTTTACATTTTTGAGTCAAAGACATTTTAGGAATAGGTCCTTTTTCGGTTATGCACTTTTGTACATTTTTCATTTGTGCACTTTTGTAAACTTTCCTTTTCTTTCTTTGAGTCGATCCTAGAAGGTCAAGCTGTCGAGCATATTAATAAGGCTCCTTCCAACATTTTAGTTCGGCAACCTTTTTGATATTAATAAAGTAGAACTTTCTTCATACAAGCTTTCTCTCAAAAGAGACTGGTGCGCTTAGAACCTAGTTGAGACCAACCCTCCTAGCTCTAAGTTTGTGATTTATCACGAGGTTCGTCACCCCTCGTTTGGTTCACTTTACCCTTCCATCAAATACCAACCCAAAACACCTATCCAAGAAGTCTAAGGTCGAGTTTCTCCCCTTACCTTCTCCAAACAGCCCACGCGCATATAAGCCTTGAATCGAGGCTTGTATCAGGTGGGGATGTAACAAACTGGCGGTCGCTCTCTCTCGTGGGATCAAGGCAGGGGCAGTGATGAGGGAAGTGAGGTGCACCATAAAGAGAGTGAAAATTCTTTGATACCGCATGAGAAATTCAAGAAAGGATCGGAGGCGGCGGTTCTCTCTTGATTAAACTCGTAAAGGATTTCTTTTTCCTTGAGGAAAATTCGATCTTTATAATTATCAAAAAGGTTTAAATGTTACAAAGCTGCAGGGGAACTTTATATAAGGGTTCTTGAGCTTGACCTAATAGCCGAATTAAATGAAAGAAATGAAACAAGAAAATCACAAACAAAAGAAAATTGCAACAACACATAAAAAGGAAAAGTTCATAAACTATAACAATGAAATTTTAAAGTTGTGTATCGGGTGAGGCGTCTAAGATTGAATTGGCATCATAATGGGCCTTTCTAAGGGCCATTTGTTCATGAAAGAATGTAATAAGTGGACCATACATTAGCCTTACTTGCAAATGACCGTGTAGGAGCACTAAGTGTTGATTCCGTGTGTGTTTGGGGCATGGAGTGTCTTGGGTCATGGCATTGGGCTTTAAAGTATTCTAAGTCTTCATTTGATGCCTCAGAATCTTGTTTTTGAAACTCTTTCAGTTGTCTTTCTCCATCTTGAAGCTCTTGGTCCGTGGCCCTTTATTGTCCTTGGTGGGCACTTCGGTCCTTGTGTGCTCTAATCTTGTAAAACAAGTTATGGCAGTTGGTTTGCAACTAAAGATAGAAAATATACCTGGAATTAGATGGTCATGACCATTGCCAATGGTCATTTTTCTGAAGGTTTGGGCAAAACCATTGGTTGGTCGTTGTATCGTGGCCGGTGGGCCATCTACACCGGTGGTACCGGTTCCGGCAGGGGTCCGGCAGGTCTCTGGCCATGTAATTACCTCATGGCCAAGGGATTTGAGATAGTTATCCATAGCGAGGTTGAACCTCTTCCTCAGTTGTTTGCTCTTATACCGTGTGGCAGGCACCTCTTGTACCGCAGGCCATGGTTCCGGTCCGTGGTTAGTATTGTGGTACTCATCAGACACTCAAAAGTATCACTTAGTGTCCTTTCTCTTTGTTGATTTCTAGACTAACTATTTTTGTTTTTAACTTGTGTCTGTTCACAAGCAAATGGAGATGAATGTGTCTAGGAGAAAGAGCCTTGAGCTGAGGAGGAGTGACCAAATCTTGGATAGTTTAAATGGCTCTTTTTGTTTTTTTTTTTTTGTGGTAATTTGGTTCAGTGAGAGGGATACGTGTCTCGGATGTAAAAAGGATATACTGACTTTGCAATGCTTGTTTCCTTTCTTGGTTATCTTTTAAGACCTCTATAACTCCTTAACTTAGGCGATGTGTTAAATTTAGAAAATTTAATGAATTGCATATTTTCAGAATCCTATGGTTGGGTGTACGTGTGTCTAGTTGGAATGTGTGATACAGGTGCTTGAGAGAGACAGACAAAGTTTAAAAAGGGGAGATCAAAGAAGCAGTTGTTTGAGGGATCTCTCTATTATTCAAAAAGTAATACATGAAGTGGTATAAAAAACGTGTGTAGTCATTTGGTGACATAGAACTATAAGTAAAGAACTGAAATATTTTTCACAACTGACATGGACAACCCAAGAGAGAGTAGGTGAGCTCGAGAAAGAATCTCAAAGAAATATAGCAGCCTCAGGGAATTTTCTTAGGAGAAGAATAAGAAAAACTTAAATTTTGGTAGATTTGTTTATATCTCCAAAGGAGAACTCGGCTAGGATTAGCCATATAACCTATTATTTATAATTAGGGGTGTTGCGCATTGTAGACACTTAACAAAAACAAGAAAGAGATTTAACTAAAAAGGTTTGCTTGTAAGAAATCAAAATAAAGGATGAAAAAGTTTTATAAGAGATTTAAGTTTGGGTATAATCTAATGAACATACGAAGTTAGATTAATAAGTCAATATATATGGAGCTTATTAATGATCGTTTTTAAGTGAGATTTGTAAATACATATAAAAGATTTCTAGTAATGCTCTTTAACATAGTTTTCTGTATTAATAGATTTTGCATTTTCAAAACTTTTGAGAGTATCTCACCACTTAGGATGGTGTTAGACCCATTTTGTTAGGTTGAATATAATGAGTCAATAACCTTAATTAGAAATATCGTAATATACATTAATAGCTAGCATTAATTTTCTACTTTTTCGTAAGCATGAACTAGAAAGTAAACGTAAAGGTAACAAACTATGGTTATTATTGGTGCTATGTGTTTTAGGTTAATATTCTTTAATGGTTTTGTTGAGATTTATACTCTTGAAACTTAGTTCTTTAGTTTGTATTTTCCTTGAGAGTTGTAACTTAATCGCAAGTTAAGAAATGTAAAGAACACACAAAACGTTTACGAGTTCGGATCTCAATTGAAAATCCTACGTCTCGCCGGAGAATGATTCTCCGGGAAAATTCACTAAGAAAACTTGCTCAGAAACTTAAGCTTTTGAAGTCTTTACAATTGCACCTTTCTCTCACCTCACACACTCTTGCTCACACCTCTTTTTACAATCGTTGCTCTGTTTTTATATCTTAACAGAGAACATTTGTTTAACACCTCTAAAACATGTTAACTCAAATGACAACCCTAGTTATCTTTGTCCTTGATTCATCAATGTCTATATTTTCTCATTTGTAAATACTCATTAATTATGAGTTAGTGAGTAGCGAGTTAATTGTATATAAACCACAAGATACTTGATAGATTAGTCAATCAAAAATACATTTTCATATTTTCACTTTTTTTAATATGGTATCAGAACATTTGAGCTCAACTGAATGAAATTTTTCATTTTATATCGATTCAAAATTGTTTAAATTTTCTGATTCTTTGACCTAAATTTGTCATATTTTTCTGATTAATCATTCTCTTATGATTAACCGGCTTTGTTTTCCAGAAAATCTTTTTCTTTCTTTCGCATTTGATCTCTTATCTTTGGTTTTCTTTGAATTCAGTTATTTTAAGCTCTAGATGCAACCATCTTTTCTTGAATCTAGCTTTTGTTACGAAAGTCTAAGTACTTACATTTGTAACTTGCCTGAAATTGAATCCCCAAATCTCTGTGGAAAGTTTTGAATGATTTCATCTCATGACGATGTTTATGGATCTTCGTCTCGTGCTGTGAATCATCATGAATTATCTCAAACATATTGGGAGGAATTTTATAGTCTACAAGTAGTAGGTAAGAGAGTTGATGATTTGATAGCAGAAAGAGAGACAAATCGTGTCATGAATTTTTGATGGGCCTTAATGATATCTGTAATCATATTAGAAGTCAAATTCTTATGAAGGAAAGTTTTCCTAGTCTTTCTGAAGTATATAACATACTGGATCATGAAGATTTTCAAAGATCATTTAAAATTCAATTTTGTAGTGGTGTCGAACCTTTTACTTTTCAAATCTCATCAAAACCCTCAAATTATCGTTATGAGAATGGAACATCTCAGAAATCAAAACTTGTTTGTTCTTATTGCGGCCGAGTGGGAAATGTAGTTGATAAACGGTTTAAGAAACACAAATATCCTCCTAAAATGAACAAGAACAGAATCCAAGAAGGTCATGTGTTTACCCAACATGATCATTTCTTTTGAAACGACAAATAATTTGACTAGAAGTTCTGATCAAGTTGCTCCTCTGACTGCTGCTTTTACTCTTGATCAAATGCAACATTTCATTGCTTTCTTCAGTATTCTGCTCCACAATCATAATGTTACTCCAACATAAGAAGTGAAGATGTACAAATCAGTCATGGGCCTGAAAATCAAGATCATGAGTAATGGGCCTCAACTAAAACAGGAAGTTGTCCAAAAAGCAAAACAGTAAGTTGTCCAAAAATCAAAACAGGAAGTTGTCCAAAAGCAAGACAGGAAGTAACAGAAGCCTAAACAGAAAGTTTCCAAAAAGGAAAAATAAGAAAGTTTCTGTTTATCTGAAAATCTGCTCGTATTATAAAAGGAAACTCAAAAAGGATCATTGAGTGTGCTTTTGAAGAAGAGAAGATCGAGCGACTGAGTGAGAAAGCGAGAGAGACAAATCAAGCCTTTGTTTCACGTTTGGTTAGTTATGTTTTTCTTTCAATATAGGTAGCAAATTAAGAGTTTAAGTTTGTGTAAACCCTAAACAAGTATAATTCGTGTGAGAATTAACTTGGTTGTTTGAAAGAAATAAAAGACAGCGTTTTGATTATTAAAGTTGTGATTGATTGTACGTTTTCTACACTAACAATTGGTATCAGAGCAGGTTTCTACCAAAAACGTTGTGTTCTTTTTACACGCAAGTGATTTTTAGGGACCACAATGGAAAACGTGCAACACTTTGCATCACACAAGCCACTACTGCTGGAGAAAGAAAACTTTGGTTGGTGGAAAGTATAAATCAAAGCCCTGATCAAAGGGATTGATGAAGATGCTTGGACAGTCACTCAAGAAGGATGGGAGGAACCACGAACAAAGACTGAGACAGGAGAATGGACTGTCAAACCAAAAAGAGACTGGACTGCAGAAGAAAAACTCATGTCAAAATACAACTCCAAAGCTCTGACAGTCATCTGGACTTCTCTGTCAAAAGAGCAGTTTCAACGAGTGCAAGAGTGTACAACCGCAAAGGAAGCTTGGGATGCTCTGCAAAATTCCTATGAAGGCATAAGCGCCGTTCGTAGAACCAGAGTGGATATGCTTGCCTCTCAATTCGAGACATTAACCGTGGAAGAAAATGAATCAATTGAAGCCTTTAGTGGGAAACTAAGCTCCATAGCAAACGAAGCTCTGGTTCTCGGGAAAAAATACAAAGACAAGAAATTGGTCAAGAAGTTCTTAAGGAGTCTACCAGAAAAATTCCAGGCACACAAATCAGTTATCGAGGAGTCTCTCAACTCAGGTGATATGAAATTCGATCATATTGTAGGAATGATGCAGGCCTATAAGTTAGAGCAAAACAAGAAACAAGATGCAAGATCAAAGGGGATTGCTCTAATCGCAAGTCAAAATCCAAAAACAGAAGAGTGTTTGGATGACAAAGTGAGTATGATCGTCAAGAAGTACTTCAAGCAGTTTGAGAAACGCCAGAAGAAAGGTGGGAACAACTTTACAAAGACAGAGACGGAACAAAGAACTGATCGGGTACTCCGGAAATCTGATGCTAAATGTCATGAGTGCGAAGGATATGGTCACTTCAAGGCTGAATGTCCCACATTGAGGAAGAAGGAACAAATCAGATGCAACGAATGCAAAGGATACAGTCATGTCAAATCTGAGTGTGTTGGGATGAATAAATCCAAAGATCAGTCATTTGTCAGCCTTAATGATTCAGAAACAGAATCCAGTGATGATGAAACGCTATCAAACATTGTGGCATACATTGGCATTGTTGATGATCAGAAACCAGATACGGATTCAGATTTTGATAGCGATGAAGAGATGACTCTATATAGTGAAAACAAGATTTTGTGTGAACATCTTGTTAAACTCAAGGATGAAAACAAGGACCTTCTTCAAGCAAAGGATAGTTGGAAAACAACTACAAATCAACTCAAAGAGGAATTAATTCAAAAAGCCGGTAATAAGAAAGAGCTCGAACAACTGGTCGAAAAACTGAAGGAAGAACTTGTGAAGGAGAGAGAGACTGTCAAACTTCTGAATGGACAGTATCAAGAACAACTCAGGAATGTCAAGATGTTGAGCAAATGGACAAACGATCTCGACAAACTTTTGTCCACCGGAAGGAGCAGCTCTGTCAAATGGGGTCTAAGATACCACGGAAATTCATCAGGACAAGCTACTAGGTTTGTGAAAGGTGATCGAGTTGCTGATCAAACTCAACCAAAAATGGGATATAATACATCACAACAGCAACCTACAACTCACGATCATCTGATAACAAACAAAAGCACCAGATACCAGGACACACACCATCAAGTATACTCGCGTGAGAGTAGAACATCCAGGTGTTATTAGTGTGGAAAACTAGAGCACATCAAACCCCACTGCTACAAATTTCAGGAAAAGATCCACCATATGCCAAAATCAGTTCTACTTGGACAACAGAAGATACAATAAAGTCTTGATGAAAAAGGATGCGTTGTACAACTATGTATCATACACTGCAGAAAAATCCCCAAGGAAGGACACTGAGATAGTGTGGTACTTCGATAGTGGATGTTCTAGGCATATGACAGGAGATCAGAACAGTTTGAATGGTTTCACGGCAAAGGAAGCAGGTAAAGTCACATTAGGAGATGCAAGGAAAGGAAGAATCAGAGGTATGGGAGATATCTTAGGATCATCCAACCCGGAGCTGGCTAAGGTTTACTTCGTAGAAGGGCTTAAAGCTAACCTATTAGTATTAGCCAGCTGTGTGATGAAGGACTATATATCAGTGACCTTCACAAGGGATGAATGTCAGGCGTCAGATTTGGATGGTAAGATCAAGTTAAGAGGAACTCGAGCAACCAACAACTGCTACATGTGGAAACCTTTCAATCAGTGTCTCTCTATAACCAAAAACAGTAATCTGGAAATCTTGCATCAGAAGTTAGGTCACATGAATGTGAGGACTATGATCAAACTATCAGATCAACAAATGGTCAGAGGAATGCCATCGTTCAAAGGCACTCAAGAATTGGTATGTGGTCCATGTGCAAAAGGAAAATAGGTTAAGGTTCAGTCAAAATATCCTCTAGATTTAATACACATGGACTTAATGGGTCCTATTCAAGTTGAGAGTTTTGCCGGAAAGAAGTATGTGTTTGTCTTAGTTGCTGATTTCTCTCGATACTCATGGGTTCGATTTCTTAGAGATAAATCTGAGACATTCAATAGCTTCAGAATTCTGGCTCTTCAACTCCAGAAGGAAAAGAAAAGAGGTATCAAAACCATTAGAAGCGATCATGGCCTTGAATTCCAAAATGAAGCTTTTGATAAGTTTTGTAGTGATCATGGAATAATGCATCAATACTCTGCTCCAAGAACCCCTCAAATGGCGTAGTTGAAAGGAAGAATCGCACTCTTCAAGAAATGGCAAGAGCCATGTTGACCGGTAATCAGGTGGCTAAACATTTCTGGGCAGATATTATTGACACAGCCTGTTACATCATCAACCGGGTGTATGTTCGAAAAGGAACCTCAAAAACACCATATGAACTCTGGAAAGGCAAGACCCCAGCAGTTAGCTACTTTCACGTGTTTGGATGCCCGTGTTACATTCTTAACGACAGAGATCAACTTGGCAAATTTGACTCAAAAAGTGAGGATGGTATTTTTCTTGGCTACTCTGGTACAAGCACAGCATACCGGGTATACAACAAAACCTTCAGACAAGTCCAAGAAATAGTGAATGTCGTGTTTGATGATTTAGCATCACACGGTCTCATGTTCAAAATGATTGATTCAGCTCCAAATACTGTGTCAGGCACTACCCAATCAAGAGCAGAGGATGAATCAAATCAGGAAACAATGGATGAAGAACAGCTCAACAAATTGCAAGTCCACATAAATCATAGTGTTGATGATGTCATAGGAGATGTGGGAGGACAAAGAATTACCAAGAAGAAACAAATCAATTTCAAACAGATGGTTCAGTTAGCATGCTTTGTTGCAGACTTTGAACCGAAGAATCATCGAGAAGCATTGGAAAATGAGTATTGGACTGCATCGATGTAAGCTGAGTTGGAACAATTTGTTCATAACGAAGTATGGGATCTAACACCTCGGCCTACGAATGCAAACATCGTTGGAACAAAGTGGATATTTAAAAACAAAATTGATGAACATGGAAATGTTGTCCGGAACAAGGCTCGGTTAGTCGCTCAGGGTTATTCTCAAGTAGAGGGAATAGATTTTGATGAGACATTCGCCCTTGTAGCACCGTTGGAGTCGATCAGACTTCTGAACGGAATGGCCGGTCTAATGAAATTCACTCTATGTCAGATGGATGTTAAGAGTTCCTTCTTAAACGGGTATCTCCAAAAAGATGTGTATGTTGAACAATCAAAAGGGTTTGAGGATGTAGAGCACCCAGAGTATGTCTACAAGTTAAAAAAGGTGCTATATGGATTAAAACAAGCTCCACGGGCGTGGTATGAAAGGTTAACCAGCTTTCTGGTTAAACGTGAGTATCAACGAGGTAGCATTGATAAAACTCTATTCATCAAACGCAGTAATCAGGGGATACTGGTTGTTCAAATCTATGTGGATGACATTGTGTTTGGTGGAACCGACAAACGGTTGGTCAATCACTTTTTTGAAACCATGACTTCAGAATTTGAAATGAGTATGGTAGGTGATCTCACCTATTTTCTGGGCTTCCAAATACAACAGTGAGATAGAGGGATTTTTGTTTCTCAAAGTACATATGCGAAGAATCTGGTGGTCAGATTTGGATTACAATCAAGCAAAGTGGCTAATACTCCTATCAGCACCAATGTGAAACTGTGTAAAGATGATCAAGGGCAGTCGGTTGATGAAAGACTATACAGAGGGATGATCAGGAGCCTGTTATATCTAACTGCGAGCAAACCTGACCTATGTCTAAGTGTGGGTATGTGTGCAAGGTATCAAGCTCAACCTAAAGAATCGCATCTGCATGTAGTAAAACGAATCATCAAATATGTCAAGGGAACTACAAATCTTGATATCTTTTACACCAAGGATACAAACAGCAATCTAGCCGGATATTGTGATGCTGATTGGCTGGCAGTATTGATGATCGACGTAGCACAGGTGGAGGATGTTTTTTTCTAGGAAATAATCTTATCTCCTGGCATAGCAAAAAACAAAATAGTGTATCTCTGTCTACAGCTGAGGCCGAATACATCGTTTTGGGTAGTTGCTGCACACAGCTCCTGTGGATGAAGCAGATGGCTAATGACTATGGTATTTCAACCAATTCTCTGCTGATTCATTGCGACAATGAAAGTGCCATTAACATTGCCAAAAATCCAGTACAACACTCTCGTACAAAACATATCGACATTAGACACCACTTTATTCGAGAGTTGGTTGAAAACAAGGTAATCGAAATTGATCATGTGAGCATTGACCATCAACTGGCTGATATCTTTACAAAACCACTTGATTTTCCCCGTTTTGTCAATTTACGCAAGGCTATTGGAATATGTGAACTCTAACATATCCCTTAAGTTTGACGTGATTTTGGACAGAAAAGCCATGAGAGAAGGAACAGGTATCTGAGTAAGCATGTGCACTATGTAGGAAAAAGAGTTGTCTGCCATGCCGTTCCAGGTCTCTACAACAAGGAAGTCAAAGAGCTGATCCTTCCTATGCAATCAAACAGTTCAAAACATCTGTGATGCTGTTTTTCTCTATCTCTATCACAAAAAAGGGAGGAAGAAAATAATAATGAGAAGAAAAAAAGGAGAGAATAAAAAAAAAGAGGAAGAAGAAAAGCAGCTGCATTGGTTTGTACTTCTTGGGATAAAGGCATGTTAGTGTGAAAGACTAGTCCTGGTATGAGCATCTCTTACTTCTCATCAACCTTGAACCTCTCCTGTGTATTTTCGGAATCATGCTCAGAATGTTCTCCTTCTAAGGTCTAGTAGTGTCTCTCATATTTTCAATATCCTCTTTCATATAAATAAATCCTAAGAATGATAATATGTTAGTTAAGCCAGTCTGATGGGAAGTGTTCTGTGCATCAGAATGTCTGATTTCTTGCATGATCTCGTTGCTCTAATCATGATTGTTAAGAAGTGCACAGGATTGATTGGCTCAATGTTTGGCTGTCATATGTCCAATGGTCTCTCAGAAGGCTGAATTCATCAGACTCAGGCCCAAAAGCTTCCATCCATATAGCAGTTGCTCCTCTATTTCATGACGTTAGGGTTTCTCTGAAGAGTTGCATCGGTTCATCTTTATTTAAACTCCTCCCCTTCATCTTGGTGCCTCATCTACCAAAATGCAAGCATTTTCTCTGGTATCAGCAAAATGGTGATTGCACCGTCGTCCCCGGTCGCCTGAAATTGCTCCTACGGAGTCTGCCTCTCCGTCTGTTGGTGTGTCGTCCAACCCTCTTGATGTGGTGCCCTTTGCTCCGTCTGAGGCCCTCCCAGATGTGCCGGCTTCACCAATTGCTCTCTCCTCCGCCTCCACCAGGTCTCTGCCAAGCCTGTTCCTCCTTCTCGACATTCTCGTCGAACTCGGAAGCGTGCCTCTTCGCCTGCATCTGATGTCCCTTCTATATAGCGCGACCCCCGAAGTCTCGTTCGATTCGCAGCTCTTCCTCAGCAACTGTCGATTCTTCTCGGTTTCCTTTTGTGGCTGCCAAACAGAGGTATGATCTCTTCCATGGACAACAGTTTATCTCCGAAAATCGTGCTGAGTTTGGGTCTGATTTCGTCCATCTCGAGGGAGTTCTGCAAAATTCTGGTTTGCTACCCACTGTTACTCAAATTCTGTCGTTTGTTGATGAGTTTTTATGGGAGTTTTGGGCTCATCTTCCCTCGGATCCGACTGATGCTGATTCTGTCGAAGTTTTGGTGCGTGGTCACCTTTATGAGTTCTCTCCTTCCCGGATCAACACCATATTTGGTATCTCTGATGTTGTTGCTCGTTCCAAGGTTGCATACATTGAAGCTATCTCCGATGATCGACTTGCATCTTTCATGTCTGATGGGAAGGTCTCTAAGTGGAAGTCCCTCCTCACTTCGCACTATGCCCGTGATACGGCTTTTCTCTACAAAGTCTACTGCTCGAATTGGTCCCCGACCAAGAATACTGGTTACCCAAACCCTTCTCGTGCTCGGATTGTGCATCATGTTATGCATGGCACTCATATTGATTTTGGTAAATTAGTGTTCGACCATATTCTGCATCTCGCTTTGAACCCAGGCTCTAAGTTCTTTCTGCCTTTTCCCAGCCTACTGTATCATTTGATTGAGTCTCAGCATCCTATTCTTGTTCCGGCGTCGATTACTCTTTGCCCTATGGTCTCATTCAAACAGATGCCTGTGTTGGTTCCGCATATCAAACCATAATGTTCTGCTTATGTGCTTTCTCGATCGTCGTCTCGCCTCAATGCCAAGGAGCATCAACATTTGCAGGAAACCATCACCATTCTCATGCGGTTGGTTCGCACAGGTTTGTGTATTTCACCTCATCACCTCTATTTGTGCTCTGATTTTTTACTCATTTTGTCACTCAAGTAGGGGGAGAAGAATCGAAGGATGAATGCTCTCGACAAGGGAAGTAATTTAGGGGGAGCAAGCCTAAATTCTATTTATTTATTTTTGTTGTTGAAGTAGTTGTCTTCAGGCTTATGAGACTCATTTTATGATTTCAGAATTATGGTTGACTTATGGCTGTTATGTGGACTTAGTTTGAGATGTGTATGTCAGTCTGTGTCTATGACTCTGTTGCTTTTGAAATGTGTATGTTGGTGGATCTAATGGTAATGGTAACTATTTTGAGTATATTGTGGAAGATGTGTCTATGAATCAACATACAGGTTGCCAAAGTGCTTGAGTAACAAATTGAGACAAAAAAGGGGGAGATTGAAGATGCACAAATCAGTCATGGGCTTAAAGATCAAGATCATGAGTAATGGGCATCAAGCAAAACAGGAAGTTGTCCAAAAAAGCAAAACAGAAAGTTGTTCAAAAAGCAAAACAGGAAGTTGTCGAAAAGCAAGACAAGAAGGAACGAAAGCCTAAACAGAAAGTTTCCAAAAAGGAAAAACAGGAAAGTTTCTGTTTATCTGAAGATCTGCTCGTATTATAAAAGCAAACTCAAAAATGATCATTGGGTGTGCTTTTGAAAAAGAGAAGATCGAGCGACTGAGTGAGAAAGCGAGGTAGACAAATCAAGCCTTTGTTTCATGTTTGGTTAGTTGTGTTGTTCTTTCAATATAGGTAGCAAATTAAAAGTTTAAGTTTGTGTAAACTCTAAACAAGTGTAATTCGTATGAGAATTAACTTGGTTGTTTCAAAGAAATAAAAGACAATGTTTTGATTATTAAAGTTGTGATCTATCGTACGTTTTCTACACTAACAAGAAGGATTTCCGGCTTCTCCTATAGATGTAACATCCATTTCTAAAGTGTCTAGTACGTTCCTGGCACTATATACATTTTCTATCTCACATGCTTTTGTGCTTTATTCTAGAGATACTTTAGTTCCTGTTGATTGCTGGATAATTGACTCAGGGGAAACGCATCATGTTTCCTTTTTTTCTTCTCTCTTTTCACACCTATCTCCCCTCGAGGATACTTGTGACCTTGCCTTTGGAATATCAAAAAGTATTTTCGGAATAGGTCCAATTATACGTAGTAACAAAATATAACCAAAAATGTGTTGTTTGATCTTACTTTTTTATTCAATTTGTTAAGTGTTACTTCTTTGACTAAATCTGAAGATTCCATGATTAGTTTTACATTTACTTCATGTTTCATACTGGTTCTTACTCGTGAAATGAGGATTGACAAGGGTAGATGCATTTCAAATCATGTTTTGGAGTCTGGTCTATTCGTTCATTTTCTTTCTAGGGTAATATGCTTGTTTGTTCTAATACTACTGATATTAACACTTGGCATGCTCGTTTAGGTCATTCTGCCTATATGATCAATATACTTTGAGATGTTCTTCAATTACATACAAATATACAAATAAGACTAAGACACAGACTAATCATCATTGTAGTATTTTTCACTTAGCTAAATACAAACATATATCATTCGCATATTTTAATAAAATCAGTACTGAATCTTTTGATTTATTATATATTGATGTGTAGAGTCCTCTTTTGGTTCATAGTATTAAAGGATTTATATATTTTATAACTATAGTTGATGATCATAATCGTACTACTTGGGTTTATCTTTTGATTTTCTATGTTTTCTCACTATAATTGAAAATCTATACTAATAAAACTAAAAGTTTGACCCTTCTCATAGTATCCACATAAACAAAAAAAATTGTTATACCATGCTAACATGTGATATTGTTAAAACAAAGACGAAGAAAAAAGTTGAGACATCTCATAGTATCCACATAAGCAAAAAAAAATGTTCTATCACCATGATGACACGTATCATTATTAAAACAAAATAAAAAAATATATGTTTAATATTTAATCTGTCCAATTTTTAAACTTCTGTTTTATTTAGTATAGATTTGATTACACAAATTATCAAAAAACATAATAATATTATTTGAAAAATATAAAATATATATATATATATATGTTTATCAATATATATTTACAATATAAAAATGATAAGATGTTTTTAGTAACAATGACATACGAAATATAAGTTTCAAGCGTAGAATTACAAGAATTTGTGACAAATATGATATTAAACTACACAATTAAAAAATGCATAAAATCTAAATAAATAAAAGAAATTCATTATGGATTCTAAAGCTATCCATGTCACTCAAATTAACAAATTTTAAAATATTGATATTTTAACAATTCTCACTTTAAACAAGTATTCCAATCATTTAAAAAATTAAAATAAATTTATTGTTTCGTATATACCACTATCTCAAAATTTAGTTACAAAATATAAAGAATTTATTATAGTTTCTTAAACTATCCACCTCACCCAAAATAACAAGTTATAAAATATTGATATAGATTAAACACATTATCACTTTAATTATCACTTTAAGCAATTAAACACATTATCATAGTTTTAAACTATTAGTATTCCAACCATTTAAACCATTAAAATAAAATTACCATTTTTTCCATACCACTATCTCAAATTTTAATAACCACTATCCTCCTAATAATGAGTTTCAATTGCCTAATTCTATAAAACCAAAAATTACCCATTGGCAAATGTAAACTCCGCAAACAATCCCTAAAAATTAATCATGACATTAAAAACTTCACATTCCTGTTATCATCCTCATATTTTCACCATTTCTGAGAAATTTGACGGGGATTTATGTAATATATATATATATATATTGGTTAGATTTGACTTATTAATTTGGAAAATCTCAAATTTTAACAAACGTAACACATTTATAGGTATTGAAATGCTACTACTCAACAAAAAGATATGTATATAATATTTCAATTTATATGTTTTTAATATATATGATTTCTAAAATCTGATAATTATTAGAAATTTATGATTTATACAAACATGCTAAATTATTTTTATCAGATTATGCAATAGAAAAATAAAAAAAATCACTATAATAATTAAAAAACTGTTATGTATTTATGTTTTTATTTACTAGTGTTTGCGTTATTATTTATCAAAAGAAAATATTTTTGATTAATTTTCAAAATAAAATGTTCTTATTAAATAATATATGTAAAATATCAAAAAAAATCGTAAAATAATCAAAATAATAATATAAATTAAAAAATAATCGTAGGCGCGGTATAATATCTAATCAATTCAACGAGTATCAAATATGTGCAATCCGACAATACTCCTAAACTTTCATTTGTCAATCTTTACAAAGTCAAAATGATTATCCTTTTTCATTCATGTCCTAAAACTCTAGAGAAATACTCTATTGTTGACCGAAAATACCAATACATTTTCAATGTTATTAGAGCCTTGATGTTTAAATCGCACATACCAAATTCATGTTGGGGTGATTTTATACTCGCGGCTGTGTATCTTATCAACATAATTCCCTCTCTTGTCTTTAAAAACAATTCTCTTTATCAAATTCTTACATCCAAACCACCCTGATCATTATCATCAATTAAAAACATTTAGTTGCTTATGTGATAAAAGCACTTCACCAAAGTTTAGGACCAAATTTGATCCAAGGGCTAAAGCATATGTTTTTGTTGGATGTCCATCAAATTAAAAGGTTCTACGTTGTTGGATCTTGAAACCAATGATATCTCTATTTCTAAACATATTCTTTTTCATGAAAATATTTATTCTTTTGCTGATTCTTCTATTTTTATACAACAAATGCTTTTTTTCCAAGTCCTGCATATCTGGATGTTTACTTACCTTTTGTAACAACATGTTTTGTTGATTCATTGCCTCCACAGTTATCGTCTGATGAAGTATTTCCTTTAAAATTTTCATCCCAAAGAAAATGTTGTAATATCAATGCAGTTTCTCTTCTTTATATCCCTTTCAAACTATCTCACTTACAACAAATTCTCACCCATTCACTTGGCTTTCATTAATTTCATTTTTCTTTGTTATAAACCCCACAATTTTTCTCAAGGAAAGAAGTCTAAGGAATGTGATAAATATGAAGATAAAAATCTCCCTATTATATATACTTATCACGGGAAAGCTAGCAGAGAAGAAAGAAGGGTTGAACTTTGAGAAATTGTGAACAAGGCCGAAGGAGGGAGGCAGCAGGAACGCAGGCCCAGGAGCATCACCACATCCAACAGGTGACGAACTCAATCTCACGTGCGAAGTAACCCAAGTTAAGGAGAGAGATGCCAGAGAGAGAAAGTTGGCGTAAAACCGTTAAACGTTCGTACGAAAGAGGAGAAATAAGGAGCTGGAGGATTCTCTGACAGACGAGACGTATAAAATCTAAGAAGGACGGGAAAAAAGGGTATGGAAGATTTAGTGAATTTTGGGAAAGAGAGTTATTTTATCTTTTGTAACGAACCTTTGGAGTTATTATTAGAAAAGAAGAGACGATGAACAGAAAGAATGCATGAAGGATTCGAAATGGAAGAAATCACAGTAAGGTGACTTCTACGAAGAAGAAGAACTTTCTGTTAATTTTATTAATGAAGAAATAAAGGTTATTATATACAGTTGGTTAACCGGGACAAACCGGATGTGGTTAATACATTGCAATTAAACCATAATTAAACCAAAACCTATTTACATATATCCAATATTCCCCCTCAAGAGAAACTAAAATTGTTTATGAGGTTCATCTTGCGCAAAACACTGAAGAATTAGCCAGGAAATAGTGCCTTAGTTAAAACGTCTACCAATTGATTTTCTGAACGAACATGAAGGGTTTTGATCAAACCCAACTATATATTTTCCCTCACATTGTGACAATCAAGCTCAATATGCTTGGTACTTTTATTGAAAACTGGGTTATTAGCAATATGCAAAGCAGCCACATTGTCACAATATAAAGTTGCAGCTTCTGAGATATCAACCCAAAGATCCTTCAACAGATGCGTTAACCAAATCAATTCTTTGACAGCCAAAGACATTGATCGATATTCTGCCTCTGTGGATGACATAGCCACAATGCTCTGCTTATTAGATTTCCAGGAAATCAAAGCAGAACCTACGAACATACAGTAGCCGAAAGTGGACCGTCGGGTGTCTAAACAAGATACCGAGTCGGAATCTGCAAAGCCACTGAGCTTAAGGTCTGAATAAGATGGATAAAATAAGCCTTGTCCTATAGTGCCTTTCAGATAATGAATGACTTTATAGACGGCCTGAAGATGAGGAACACGCGGAGAAGAAGTAAACTGACATAACTTGTGAACGGAAAATGTTATGTCGGGTCTGGTGAACGTCAAATACATGAACTTGCCAACTAAGCGACGATAATGCTCTGCATCTTCGAGTAAAGAACCATCTGTTTTAGAAAGTTTCAGATTTGGTTCCATGGGAACTGATGAAGCTTTGCAACCAAGAAGACCAGTTTTTGATAACAATTCAAGTGTGTACTTGCGTTGACAAATTGATATCCCTGCAGCATTTCTAGCGACCTCAAGGCCAAAAAAATACCGTAATTCACCGAGATCTCGAAGCTTGAATGAATGTTGCAGAGCAGATTTCAGCAAAGCAGTGGCTTGAGCATCATTACTTGCAATAATAATGTCGTCCACATAAATCAAAACCGCCATGTAGACAGTATCAGTATGTCTGAGAAAGAGAGTATGATCACCTGAGGATTTAGTAAAACCAAGCTGTAACAAAGTGGCAGAAAACTTGAGGAACCATTGGCGAGAAGCCTGTTTTAAACCATAAAATGATTTGTTCAGCTTGCAAACAGCATTAGGTGGAAAACATTCCCCCTCTTTTAGTGAATATCTAGGAGGCAAAGTCATGTAAATTTCCTCTGTTAAATCACCATTTAAGAAGGCATTAGAGATGTCTAACTGAGTAAGTAACCAACCTTTTGCAGCAGCTACTGCAAGAAGTAACTTCACAGTAGCAAGTTTGGCAACCAGTGAGAAAGTCTCTAAATAGTCGAAGCCCTCCTTCTGAGTATACCCCTTGGCAACTAAGCGCGCTTTATACCTTTCTAGACTACCATCAACATTCAACTTCGCCTTATAAACCCATTTACAACCCACATGATGTTTCCCAAAAGGCAAAGAACAAACTGTCCAAGTATTATTGCGTTCCAAAGCAGTAATTTCATCATTCATGGCATCACACCATTCTTTAACAGTCTTAGCTTGATTATAGCTAACAGGCTCATAAATCTTATCCAGGGCATTCACAAAATGCATATAAGAATCAGATAATGCAGAGTATGAAAGCACCTATGACAGAGGATGTTTGGTGGATGAATCAACCGAATAAAAATGATAATCCTGTAAATGCAGAGGACGTTTAGAGACTCGACGTCTTGAAACAGCATTAGGAACAGGCAAATTGGAAACATCACTCGGAACAGGAGGATCATCGAGAGCTGGTGGAGTAACAACCAGTGGAGGAAAGAACGACTGAACTTCATCAGAACAGACATCATATTGCTTAAAAGGAAACAGTGTTTCATAGAAAACAACATTCCGAGATATGAAGACTGTGTTACTTTGAATATCTAAGAGCTTAAAACCTTTATAACCCAGAGGGTATCCAAGAAAGACACAAGCTCTGGATCTGTCCTGAAACTTAGCTCGATGTTTAGGAGAAGTACTTGCATAACACAGACAACCAAATGTTCGTATATGTGTATAATCAGTTTTCTTACCATACAACATCTCAAGAGTAGTCTTATTTGAATGGACTGGAGAAGGTGTTCCTTTTAATGAGAAATGTTGCAGTAAGAACACAATCCCCCCAGTACGAAAGAGGTACCTGAGATTGAAACAGGAGAGCCCTGGCTACATTCAGAAGGTGTTGATGCTTCCTCTCAGCAACCGAGTTCTGCTCAAGAGTTTCTGGGCAAGAATGGTGAGACAAAATTCCTTTTCTTTTATACAACTCTATAAATCTCAATTCAGGGGTATTATCTGATCGTACTGTTTTGATCTTAACAGCAAAGCAAATTGAGTTTCCACCATAGCAATGAACTCAGGGAAAACAGTAAGAACATCACTTTTCAATTTTAGAAGATAGGCCCAAGTTGCACGAGTGTAGTCATCTACAATTGTCAGAAAATACTTATATCCTTCTTGAGAAATTTCTGAAAATGGACCCCAAACATCAATGTGTATCATTTCAAAAGGAATAGAACACATATTTTGACGAATAGAAAAGGATAACTTCTTCTGCTTTGTTCTCTAACAAATATCACAGTGTAAATGAACTTTGTTCTTATGTTTCGAAAGACCCAATACATCTGTAAGTAAGTCTAAACGAGTATAAGAAGTGTGTCCAAGTCTTTGATGCAAAAGAGAATTGTCTATTATAGAGTTGATAATAACAAAATTAGAGAAAGTAGCTTCTGAATCAATGTCATTCTCATCCAGGACATAAAGATTGGCAATCCTTTTACCTCTTCCAATCATCAATTCCTTGATATCCTGTATCAGACAAGTTTCAGCATCAAAAGCTACATGTACTCCAAGTTCCATAGTCAATGAACTAACACTAATCAGATTCAATATGAAATCAGGAATAAACAAAACATTCTTCAAGATAATATGATCGTTCATAGCAACACTACCAATTCCATTAACAGCAATTGTCATTCCATTAGGAAGATTAACATGCTGTCTAATAGATGTGTTAAGATCTATGAATTTTTCTCTATCAAAACTTACATGATGAGTTGCCCTAGAATCCACAATCCAACTTTTCTTAGTACCAACACATTCAGAAACAGTAAGAATACCTATCAGACTGAATGTAGAAGGTAAAAAAAATACCAGAAGGATTGGGTGATTGAGAATTAGAGTTACTGGGAAGATCAGAAGGTTGAATTTGAAGCTAAGAGCTAAAGAATGCAATGAAGTTCTGAATCTGATCCTTAGTAAGATTGCCAACAACAGACTCCAAATTGCTAGTAGAAGACTTATCAGGTACTGCAATCTGAGTTGTGACTGCCTTAGCATTATTGGAAGATTTTCCTTTCTTCCAACCAACTGAGTAGCCATGTAATTTGTAGCAACGATCTACAACATGGCATGTTAAACCACAGTGAGAACAAGTAGGCTTGTTGTCCTTTTTCTGAAAAGCGTTCAACACTCCAGGTTGAATACCCTGAGAATCAGCAGACTGGACAACAGCACCGTGGCTAGTTTGATAAACTGCAGGATTTGCCATTAAATCAAACTGCATTTGACTATCATCCTGATCAAGTATATTGCATATTTCAGCAAGATCAGGCACAGGTTTCTTCATAATGATTTGACTACTAATGATTGAATACTTTTCATTCAATCCTGCCAAGAATTTTATAGTACGTGCTCTGTCTACTTTCTTTTGTGCTTGTTGTTGACTTGCACAATTGAAATTGTTACAACACCCACACGGTTCAGCAACATCAGCCGCATCAAGATTGTCCCAAAGTGTTTTTAAAGTAGTATAATACACATTGAGATCCATAGATCCTTACGCAAATCATGAATTTGTTGAACTAATTGAAAAGTTCTAGGCAAATTCGTTTTATGAAACCGATTGTGAAGATCCTTCCAGATTTGAGTAGCATCATCAAAAGACAATATACTACCATAGATTTGTTTCGTCACTGAATTCAATATCTAAGACTTAACCATGCTATTGCACCTAGATCAGATTTGGAAAATAGGAATACCTTCTTCTGGACGAGGAAGTGTGTCATCAATGAATGTGATTTTGTTCTTTGCATCCAAAGCAATCTTCATCGGAGAACTCCATTGATTGTAGTTCGATCCATCCAACTGAACAGAGACGATCAACATCCCTGGGTGATCGGCACTATGCAAAAACAACGGAGAGTGAACGCTATCCGGGTTCATCACAGGTCCTGTAGCTACCGGAAGCATCGGAGCATCGAAAATTAATCATGAGCTTCCAGCACATACAAACCGTGCAGACCGGCGATTATTTCGACGAAGAGTTACCACCATGGTTAGAAAGAAAAATTTGGAAGAATTTCAAAACAAAACAGAAAAATCAGCTAAGCGCATAGCTTTGATACCATAGTTCTTCTTCTTCGTCGAAGTCACCTTACTGTGATTTCTTCCATTTCGAATCTTTCATGTATTCTTTCTGTTAATTTTATTAATGAAGAAATAAACGTTCTTATATACAATTGGGTAACCGAGACAAACCGGATGTGGTTAATACATTGTAATTAAACCATAATTAAACCAAAACCTATTTACATATATTCAATAGTTATTAATCGGAATCCTTATTTTAAATTTGTGTTCATATCATTTTGGCATCATTGCATTGTTCATGTGACCATGGCAAAGGACTCAAACGTAACGAGGAGATTGTGGAAAAGTTGTACCAGAAAATAGAGAAAGTAGCGGACTTGGAATGAAGCGTGGTGGACATTAAGCAGCAGCTAGGTCGCCTGAGCATCCTCGACCACCTGGAGGAGATGCTGACTGATGGCAACTTTTTTCTGGCGGCTAGCGGGAAGGTAATCAAAATTGAAACCCCAGGAAGAGGCAGTGGAGTCAGTCACACAGAATTTTTGATCCGAGATGCTGCTCCGGAGGGCGAAGGCTCCAGGAGCCATCGGAAGTACCCAGTCCAGCGACGTGAGCCCTTGACTCGGAGGGTAGAAATGTCGGTATACAATAGAGAAAAAATCGATAGTTGGGTTTTTTCAATGGAGTAGTAATTTGAGTTAGGAGATTTTACCGGCGAGGAAAAACTAGGAGCAACCAAAGTAAGTTTCGACGGGAAGGCCCTTGAGTAGTTCCGTTGGGAAAAGGATCGGAACCCTTTTCCGAGCTGGGATCATTTGAAGGAGCGCCTCTTATGCAACATCGCTCCAGTGGGATCAACATCACTAGAGGAGCGACTACTCACATTATGACAAGATGGGCCGTGCGGGAATATTGTTGGTTCAAAATACTGGCAGCCCAAACTACAAATCTACCTTAGCCGGTTTTAGAGAAGCTTTTTATGATCAGACTACAACCAGCGGTATGCGCCGGAGTCAAGATGTTCGAGCCTGGTATTGGATCGCATGATTCGATGGCGGCTGGGATAGAGAAGAGTGGACCTTGCACGGATTTTGGGTCTAAATCCGCAAGCCATGTGTCACATTGGTATAGTCGGGCCCGTTATGATGGGGGAGAAATACGTTTGGGCCCAAAACTGGGGATGAACAAATTCTCAGGCCCAACTCCTATGTTAGCCAAAACGCTGCTGTTGGGAGGAAAAGTCGACTCGAACCCTAGAGGAGCACCGAATCGTGCAGAAGGGAAGAGATTACCATCAAGGCGGCTGACCGAGAGCGAGCTGAAGGAAAGGCGTGCCCAAGGGCTATGTTTCATGTGCAATGACAAGTGGAGCTCAGGGCACAAATGCCGATATCACGAGTTGCAGGTCTTCCAAGTGCATATCAACGACAATGAGACCCTAGTACATGAGCAAGAAGGCAGCAAGATGGGCGAAGAAAGTGAGGAAGAAGATACCCAAGAGTTAGCCGAATTATCACTCAAACACGATGGTGGGTTTTTCGTCTCCTCGCACCATGAAACTACGAGGGCTATTCCGGGGCGACGAGGTGATTGTGATGATCGACTACGGGGCCACGCACAATTTTTTTCGGAGGAGTTGGTCCATAAATGGGATATTCCGGCAGAGACGACTTCTAGCTACGGGGTGTTGTTAGCAACCGGTCTTGCAGTCATGGGGGTGGAAGGTTGTCGGGGAGTAGACGTCATGGCGGACTTCTTGCCCATTAAAGTAGGCAGCGCATATGTAAACTTGGGGATGGCATGGCTGGAGACGTTAGGAGCCACGGAAATCAACTGAGAATTGCAAGTCATGAAATTCGGCGTCAAGGGGAGTCAAGTGACAATAAGAGGTGAGCCGGAGTTAACGAGAAATTGGCAGCCCGATACTATGGACCCTTATGAAGTGGAAGCAAGGATCGGTCCGGTCGCTTATTGCCTAAGATTATCTCCAACAACCAAGATTCATAATATGTTTCACGTCACCCTCTTGAAGAAGGCCTTAGGGGTATACACTCCGAGCTCGCCCCTCCCACCACATCTCTTGGCAGAATTTACATTGTGGGTCGAACCGGATTCGAACAAGGAAGAACAATACAATTAGAAGTGGGTCAGAGTGAGTTCTTAATCAAATGGCAGGGAGCTCGAGAACATGACAACTCGTGGGTAGCTGAAGCGGCATTGAGAGAACATTTACCAGAGTTTAATCTTGAGGACAAGATCAATTTCGAAGGGGAAGGTGTTGATAAGTATAAAGATAAACACCCCCTATTAATTATACTTATCACAGAAAAGCAAAGAAGAAGAAAGGTTTGGGCTTCGAGAAGTTGCAAACAGGGCCGAACGAAGGAGGCAACAAGATCACCACATCCAACAGGTGACATACTCAACCTCACGTACGAAAACCCAGGTTAAGGAGAGAGAAAGCTGGCATAAAACCGTTAGACATTCGTACTACAGGAGAGAAATAAGGAGTTGGAGGATTCTCTGACAGATGAGGCGTATAAAAGCTAAGAAGGACTGGAAAAAAAGAGTAAGAAAGATTTGAGTCAGTTTTGGAAAAGAGAGTTCTTTTCTATTTTGTAACGAACCTTTGGAGTTATTAATCGGAGTTTCTTTTTTAAATATATGTTCTTATCAAAATGGTGCATGCAATGGATGAGGAATTTAGTTCCTTAGAAGGTCTTCATACTTAGGAATTTTTTTCATTACCTGAAGATAAAAATATACTTGGGATGTAAATGGATTTTGAAGTTGATACTGCGTGCATGAAATTTAGAAAGATACAAAGTTGGATTAGTTGTCAAAAGTTATACCCAACAAAAAAGTATTGATTTTGTGGACATTTTTTTCTTGTGGAAAATAATTCTAGTCAAAATGCTTTTAGCTAATACTGCTAATAAAGGGTGGACTTTATACTAAAAGGATATTTCTAATGCCTTTTGAATGGAGATTTGACAAAATAAATATACATAGATCTACTAGTTAATGCGAAAACTATTGATACAAAAATTTATGACAGAGTGATACAACAAATTTTTTCAACACGTGTATATTAATAGAAATTGTTTTAGATGCATTTACAAATCTTACCTAAAATAATTTTTAACAAACTTAAAACACATCTTGATTTGTCAAATTAGCCTCACACATTTACAAAAATTACAATCCAATCTTGTAACTTCTCAAACAAAAACCTTTTTAATACTATATTTTGTTTTCTTAGAAGAAATCTCAAAACCCTTTAGTTAAAATTTCTCTTCCTGTGTTTTGCAACTACAATGCTTAACACACCTATTTATACTCAATAAGTTAACTCTAACCAAAGTTCTCTTTTTGGAGATGTACAAAAATGTGCACTCAAAAATAAGATTTTTTTATTATTCATATAAGAATAAGTAAACTTTTCAAACCTAATATGTTTTTTTATAATGCTTCTCCAGCTCAGCTACATCTCTTTGGTCCGTCCAAGTTAGTTGTGATAACATTTCATCTCCTTACTTTAGTTCCATATCATCAAATTCCTATATACGTTTTTCTATACGAATTCTTGTACTATTTTCCACTCATATATAATCACGTCAAATAATTTTTATTTGTAAAACTCACTGATAACTGAACTTTCACCAGCTCCTAGTTGTTTTGTAAGAATGGGGAACTTACTTTCTAAGTATGTTGTTCTTAGGTTCTTCGAGACAATGGTTTCTCAAATTTTCATCAGCTCTTTTGAATTTCTGTTATCAAAAAATAAATGGGGATCATACTTTGTTTATTTGTGTCACATCTTCTTCCTTCATCATCATCTTGGTTTATGTTGATTACATCGTAATAGATAAAAATGATGCCTTTTCTTCTTTAGTGACACAACTTCGAATCCATGATTTCGATTATGAAATCTTAATTCCAAAAAATCTAGATTTGATTTAATTTAACCTAATATTATAGAAGAAGAAGAAAATACTAACCTTGATCCATGAAGAATTGGATTGATTTTCTCTTTTCTTTGATCTCTTCCTTAATCTCTTTTTAATGATTTTTTGGATGAATTAAGAATCAATAATAACTTTCTCTATTTAATGGTGTATATTTTCTCTCTCTAAAAACCATAAACCCACACGACACACACTACTATTTTTGAAGAGTTTTGATGGTTTTATAACCATTAGAAAATAACCACCCTTTTAATAACCACCATATATATATAACATTATCCATATGTAGTTATAATTATTCTTTTATTAACTACTAATGCATTATATATAAATGTATTTAAACATTAGAGAAAGTTACTTAATAAATATGATAAGATAAGGGAGGAGGGTTATCAATACACCCAAATTCTAATATCGTTAACCAAAACCGATTCATCACGGTATCGTCTTTTATATATTAGAATTATGAACATTAATATGAACTTGATCCGTATAATTAAACCGAAAGACACATAGGTCACATACAAGAATATAAATATTCCTACATTCTCCCACTTGACCTTGTGTCCACTTGATGATTCAACAACCTTAATGTTCACTTTACATCAAGTTCATTTCAATTTAAACTATCATAATAAAATTAGAATTCATCGGATCATGGCGGTCACACATCATTAGACAACATGATCCCTTCCATGTATCACAAAACAATCCCAACTTCATATATAGTTTCTTTATATTGAGAATAACCTTAATTTCTCAATCTAATCATATGTTATCAGAGAACCATAAGTGTATATACATATTTTAATAATAGCATATTTATTAAAACCAGAAACATAACTTAAATTGAATTCATAGTGTCATACACATAATAAACATATCACAATCATAATAGCAAGGCTTTGTCTATAATACCCATATGCTCTACATGACCAATAAACATTTTGGGTGGTACTCCTTTAGTTAACGGATCCGCTACCATCATATCAGTTCTTATATGTTCAAATGACACTCTACGTTTCTCCACTTCTTCTTTGACAGATAAGTACTTTAATTCCATGTGCTTAGCACCTTTAGAGTATTTGTCATTCTTTGAAAAGAAGACAAATGCAGAATTATCACAATAGATTCTCAGCGGCCTCGCTATAGTGTCGACAATTCAAAGTCCCGAGATAAAATTCCGCATCCACAATGCGTGAATTGTGGCCTCAAATCATGCCACAAATTTGGCCTCCATAGTGGAAGTAGCAATGATGGACTGTTTTCCACTTTTCCATGATATTGCTCCCCCAGCTAATAGGAACAAATAGCCAAACGTCGATTTTCTACTGTCAACGCATCCGGTATAATCTGAATCTGAATATCCAATGACCTCAAGGTGATCAGATTTCTTGTATGTAAGCATGTACTCTTTTGTGCCTTGCAAATACCTGAGAACCTTCTTTGCAGCTTTCCAGTGCTCCATTCCAGGATTACTTTGATATTGACCCAACATACCAACCGCAAAGCTGATATCTGGCCGAGTACATGTTTGAACATAGTTCAAACTCCCAACCACTAATGCATATGGAATTCTTTCTATTTCTTTACGCTCTAATTCATTTTTAGGACATTGCATTTTACTGAATTTTTCCCCTTTCTGAATTGGAGCTATCCCTGCGGAGCATTTATCTATTTTATATCTCTCTAAAATCTTATTGATATATCTTTTCTGAGACAATCTTAGCAATCCTTGTGTTCTATCTCAAAATATTTCTATTCCGATCACATATGATGCCTCACTGATACAAGCCTTGATTCAAGGATGTATGCGCGTGGGCTGTTTGGAGAAGTTTAGGTGAGAAACTCGACCTTAGACTTCTTGGATAGGGGTTTTTGGGTTGGTATTTGATGGAAAGGTGAAGTGAACCACACGAGGGGTGGTGAACCTCGTGATAAATCACAAACTTAGAGCTAGGAGGGCTGGTCTCAACTAGATTCTAAGCGCAAAAGATTCTTGAGAGAAAACTTGTTGGGGAAAAAGTTCTATCTTTATTAATATCAAAAGGTTGTCGAACTACAATGCTGGAAGGAGCCTTATTAATATGCTCGACAGCTTGACCTTCTAGGGTCGACTCAAATAAAGAAAAGGAAAGTTTACAAAAGTGCACAAAAGGAAAAGATACAAAAGTGCATAACCGAAAAAGGACCTATTCCTAAAATGTTCTTGACTCAAAATGTAAAGCATCTAGATCCTACCCTGCAAAACAGAAAGAGGCATATATTCGAATTGAAACTTACCTTAACTTACCTCATGGCCAAGAAATGGAAGGTGGCCGTCCTTGTGGCATGCACGCGCCTTGCTCCTAGTCTTCCACTTGGAGTAGGGTTAAGAATCTTTGGGCCCTGACCTCTCTTGCCACTAAAGCCCAAGTCTCTGATGTCCCTTGTGTTGTTGAGAAGCCATTGGACTCTACTTTGCACTTCTGGCCCATTGTCCTTAGTCGATCTTCCTCTAGGAGCTTGTCAACCCATAGACTGAATTTGTGGAAGAGTGCCCTTGATCTGCTTCTTTTCATTTCTCCTGGAGGTACCACTGGTGTAGAGACTTCTTCTAGGTGCTTGTCCTGGAGCTGGTAGCTCATTTGGTCCGAGTCCTCTTGTGTAGAAGTGGAAATGTGCGTGTACTCGGCTGGATCAGCTGTACCGGCTGGATTGTGCGAGGTACTGACCGGAATGCCTTCGGACCAGCCAAGTTGATCCTGGAGTTGGCGGCATCATCAGAGGGACCGGCGGTGTCATCCACGTCACCACCAAGTGTGCCGGAAGCTTGGGCCTCTCCACCGAAAATGCTGGTTGCTCTGGTCCTTGTGGTCGAGGGTCCGGCGGTACTGCTTGGGCCGGCAGGCGTGCCAGATGGTCCGGCTGTCTCGGGCCAGTCTGGTCTCCTGGCTGGATGTACGGCCTGATGTCCTCATCATCCCCTCCCTCTTCAATAGGTTTTGTCCTCAAAACTGGTTCATCTGCATGGAAAGGGGCTAAGTCAGTAACAATGAATGTATTGGACACATTCAACTCACCTGGGAGCTCGATCCGGTAGGCGTTGTTGTTGATCCTCTCGAGCACTCTGAATGGTCCATCTCCTCTTGGTGCTAGCTTGGAACTCCTTAAGTTTGGGAACCTCTCCTGCCGTATGTGTAGCCACACCCAATCGCTTGGTTAAAAGATCACCTCCTTTCTTCCCTTGTTGGAATGAGTCACGTACTGTCCGGTCCTCTTCTCCAAGTTTTCTGCTACCTTCTGATGTAATCTCCTTATGAACTCTGCCTTAGATGCTCCGTTGAGGTTGGTCATCTCAGCTGGTGGAAGTGGTGTTTGCTCCAATGGGATAAGAGGGTTGAAGTCGTATACTACTTCAAATGGTGTCTTCTTGGTTGCTGAGTACACGGCTCGGTTGTAAGCGAACTCTATGAATGGTAGGCACTCCACCCAAGTCTTTAGGTTCTTCCATAGTGTAGTTCTTAGAAGAGTTGATAGTGTCCTGTTGACAACTTCAGTTTGGCCATCGGTTTGAGGATGGCAGATGGTAGAGAAGAGTAGCTTCGTGCCTAGCTTTCTCCAAAGGGTCCTCCAGAAGTGGCTGAGGAACTTGGTGTCCCTATCTGATACGATTGTCCTTGGCACTTCATGAAGCCGTACTATCTCCCTGAAGAACAGCTCAGCTGTTTATGTGGCATCATTGACATTGGCACACGGAATGAAGTGTGCCATCTTGGAGAATCTGTCCACCACTACAAAGATTGCATCTTTGTGGTTGATCTTGGGCAAACCTAGAACAAAGTCCATTGAAATGTCCACCCCTGGATGTGTAGGTATGGGCAGTGGGAGATACAACCCGTGAGGTTGCACTCGGGACTTTGCCTTCTTGCAAGTGATGCATCTTGCATAATGAGCTTCTACTGTCCTCTTGATGTGTGGCCAGTAGAAGTGCTCCTTCACCACTGCTAGAGTCTTGTCGACACCAAAGTGGCCCATGAGTCCCCCTCCATGAGCTTCTCGGATGATAAGCTCCCTTAATGATCCTTATGGTATGCACAGTCTTCTTTCTCGGAACAAGAATCCTTCATGGATGTAGAACTTGCCATGAGTCCCTATGCCACAATCCTTGTAGCTCTCAGCAAAGTCAGGATCATCCTTGTATAGGTCCTTGATGTGCTCGAACCCTAGGACCTTTGCCTCCATGGTGGATATCAAGGCAAACCTCCTTGATAGTGCATCGGCTACCACATTATCTTTGCCCTTCTTGTACTTTATGACATACGTGAAGGTCTCTATGAACTCCATCCACCTGGCATGTCTCCTCTTGAGATTGGTTTGCCCTCTGAGGTGTTTGAGAGTCTCATGATCAGTGTGGATCACAACCTCCTTGGACAGCAAGTAATGCTGCCAAGTCTCCAATGCTCGGACAAGGGCATAAAGCTCCTTGTCATAAGTGGGGTAGTTCAGTGAGGCACCACCTAGCTTCTCACTGAAGTATGCCACTGGCCTCCCTCCTTTGGTTAGCACTGCTCCTATGCCTATTCCAGAGGCATCACACTCCACTTCAAACGTCTTGTTGAAGTCGGGCAGGACTAGCACTGGTGCATGTGTAAGGCTGTCCTTCAAGGCCTGGAATGCCTTCTCCTGAGCTTCTCCCCAGCTGAATCCCACGTTCTTCTTCACTACTGCCGTTAGTGGTGAGGCAATACTGCTGAAGTTGGGCACGAATCTCCTATAGAAGCTGACCAGTCCGTGGAAGTTCCTTACTTGACTGATGTTGCCTGGTGTTGGCCATTCTTGTATGGCTCGAACCTTCTCTTCATCAACCTGTAGGCCCTGTGAACTTACAACAAAACTGATGTACGCCCTAAGAACTTGGTTCATAAGGCGCATGAAGGTGCTTGGGGCATTAGTAAAGCCAAATGGCATGACTGCCCACTCGTAGAGCCCTTGCTTTGCCTTGAAAGCAGTCTTCCATTCATCACCTTCTTTCATCCTGATCTGGTGGTATCCACTCTTGAGGTCTATCTTGGAGAAGACCGTGGCTCCACTCAGCTCATCTAGCATGTCATCCAGCCGTGGTATTGGATGCCGGTACTTGACAGTGATGTTGTTGATTGCTCGGCAGTCCACGCACATTCGCCAAGTCCCATTTTTTTGGGCACTAGTAGCACTGGTATGGCATATGGACTGAGGCTCTCTCGAACATATCCTTTCTCCATGAGCTCCTTGACTTGCTTCTCAAGCTCTTTGGACTCCTCTGGACTCATCTGGTAGGCTGGCCGGTTGGGCAGGGCTGCTCCGGGCACTAGATCAATCTGGTGTTCTATGCCACGTAAAAGAGGCAAGCCTGCTGGTATCTCCTCTGAAAATACATCCTGGAACTTGTTGAGGAGAGTTGCTACTTCAGGAGGTAGCTCTACCTGTTCTTTTTCTACATTCAACACTTCTTTGAAAACCATTAGTAACATTAAATCCTTAGAGGCTAAAGCTCTCCGGACATGGCTTGGTTGAATAAGAAAATTAGACTTGATAAGTTTCTTTTCCTTACTTATTTGGAGTTGTAGCTCGTGTACCTGGGCAGGTGTACGAGGAGCGAAGCTGACCTTTCTTTTTTCATGCACAAAAGTGTAGAGATTGGTTCGGCCATCATGCCTGGTCTCTTTGTCAAACTGCCATGGTCTTCCTAGCAGAAGATGGCCAGCTTGCATGGGCACCACGTCGCACACGACTTGGTCTTGGTACTTGCCCACACTGAATGGCACAGTGACTTGCTCATGGATCTTGAGCTCCACTTTGTCATCCAGCCATCTCAGTCTATATTGTCGAGGATGCCTTATCTTCTCTAGACCTAGCTTATCAACCATATATGCACTAGCAACGTTAGTGCAAGAACCACCATCTATGATGAGGTTACATACCTTGCCCTTGATGGTGCAACGGCTGTGGAAGATGTTCTCCCTTTGGATGGTCTCTGAAGGATCCACCATTGTAATGAGGATACATCTAGTGACCAGCACTTCCCCCACATTAGGGTACTCAATGTCACCATACTCCTCTTCTGGTTCATAGTCCTCTTCATCTTGGGACTCATATTCTCCAGCCTCCGTAATCAACATGACCCGGTTGTTTGGGCACTCCCTTGAGATGTGTCCACGACCCCTACACTTAAAACAAGTGATGTCACGTGATCTTTGAGGGTTAGAAGACTTACCAGGCTCTCTCTGGTCATGGGTGGGTTCAGGAGGCTTGCTCTTGAACCTTAACTCGATCTCTATGCTCTTGCATTTGTCTACGGGCTTGGGTATGTTGCTTGGTGCCCAATGTGTCTTAGGCTTGCTGCGGATGTCTTGGCTCTTACGTTTGATGTGCTGCTCAGCCTGGACAGATAAGTGGAACAAGTCTTTGAAGTCTTTGTAGATTTGCCTTTCCACCTTGCGGCTGATTCTTTCTTGGAGTCCATCCAAGAATTGTGCCATCAATGCTTCTTCATCATCATTGAACTCCAATCTGTTCCTTAGCTTCTCGAACTCTTCATAGTACTCCTCTACTGATCTAGTACCCTGCTTAAGAATACGAAAACGACGTTGCAAGTCCCTATGAAAGTACGGTGGAACAAACCTTTGTCGCATGACATCCTTCATGTCGACCCATGAATCTATAGGCCTCATTCTTTTCCTCCTTTTGTCAGATACCTCACGATCCCACCAGATGAGGGCATTGTCCGTGAGTTGTGCTACTGCCATTGAGACTCTCCTAGGTCCTGGTTGGTTGTAATGATCAAAGATATGATCCATTCTTCTCTTCCAATCTAGGTAAGCCTCGGGGTCTACTTTTCCTGCATAACTTGGAGGAGTTAGCTTAACATCAGGATGAGTTACCTGGTTATAGGCGTGTTCATCTCCATCCTCATGATGTTTAGGAGGCATTCTTGGTCTCTGGTGAAGACCATATGGCTCAAAGCCATCATCTTCTGCCTCTGGTTGCCGTGGAGGTCCTCTCGGCCTATTGTGATAGTTATGAGGTTGTGTGTTCTCATCTCCATCTGGCTGGGGTTCCTCATGTTCGTGCCGTGTCCTAAGGTGCTCAGGACTCTCAGGACGGTCTTGCTCAGCTCTCACGTGCCTTATGGCCTAGAATCTCACATGCCTCTCCACGCGCTCCAATCTCTCGCCTATGGATGCGAGTTGCGTTTGGAGGGTGGTGAACATGGCCATCATGGCTTTGGTTGCTTCTCTATTTTCTTTTGCCATTGTGCTACAAAGAAAGAAGACAAGTTATGATACTCCTAAATTATTAGGAGAGTTTTCTTTTATAAGGGGGGATTCGAAAAATGCAAAAAGGAAAAAATCTGAGAATTGGAAATTCAAAAATATGAAGATTTGAAAAAAAAAAATATTTCTTGACAACTATTGCTAGCTGTCCAAATCGAATTCCTTAGGTATTTTTTCTATTTTCTTTTTCTTTTCTATTTAATTTGACTTAAAAATAATGGAAATATGATTCTAACAAAAAGGAAAACGTGAATGGCAATGCAAAAGTGAATCTAAACCCTAGTGATACACGTAGAAGGCTAGATGTACTCGGTTTGGAGTTTGATGTTATTTTTTTTATTTTTCTTGAATGCGACTTAAAATAATGCAAGAACTAAAAACAAAACAAGCTAAACGATAGAAACAACCTGGTTTAGGAGCTTTAAGCTCTGATACCAAAATGATACAAGCCTTGATTCAAGGATGTATGCGCGTGGGCTGTTTGGAGAATTTTAGGTGAGAAACTCGACCTTAGACTTCTTGGATAGGGGTTTTTGGGTTGGTATTCGATGGAAGGTGAAGTGAACCACATGAGGGGTGATGAACCTCGTGATAAATCACAAACTTAGAGCTAGGAGGGCTGGTCTCAACTAGATTCTAAGCGCACAAGATTCTTGAGAGAAAACTTGTTGGGGAAAAAGTTCTATCTTTATTAATATCAAAAAGGTTGTCGAACTACAATGCTGGAAGGAGCCTTATTAATATGCTCGACAGCTTGACCTTCTAGGGTCGACTCAAATAAAGAAAAGGAAAGTTTACAAAAATGCACAAATGGAAAAGATACAAAAGTGTATAACCGAAAAAGGACCTATTCCTAAAATGTTCTTGACTCAAAAATGTAAAGCATCTAGATCCTACCCTTCAAAACAGAAAGAGGCATATATTCGAATTGAAACTTACCTTAACTTACCTCACGGCCAAGAAATGGAAGGTGGCCGTCCTTGTGGCATGCACGCGCCTTGCTCCTAGTCTTCGACTTGGAGTAGGGTTAAGAATCTTTGGGCCCTGACCTCTCTTGCCACTAAAGCCCAAGTCTCTGATATCCCTTGTGTTGTTGAGAAGCCATTGGACTCTACTTTGCACTTCTGGCCCATTGTCCTTAGTCGATCTTCCTCTAGGAGCTTGTCAACCCATAGGCTGAATTTGTGGAAGAGTGCCCTTGATCTGCTTCTTGTCATTGCTCCTGGAGGTACCACTGGTGTAGAGACTTCTTCTAGGTGCATGTCCTGGAGCTGGTAGCTCATTTGGTCCGAGTCCTCTTGTGTAGAAGTGGAAATGCGCGTGTACTCAGCTGGATCGGCTGTACCGGCTGGATTGTGCGAGGTACTGGCCGGAATGCCTTCAGGACCGGCCAAGTTGATCCCAGAGTTGGTGGCATCACCAAAGGGACCGGCGGTGTCTTCCATGTCGCCACCAAGTGTGCCGGAAGCTTGGGCCTCTCCGCCGGCAATGCTGGTTGCTCTGGTCCTTGTGGTCGAGGGTCCGGCGGTACTGCTTGGGCCGGCAGGCGTGCCAGATGGTCCGGCTGTCTCGGACAAGCTTCCTGGTCGGCCAGTCGTGTCTCCTGGCTGGATGTACGGCCTGATGTCCTCATCACTCACCCATATCTTTCATTTCAAAGTTCTTAGAGAGATACTTCTTTATATCATGTAACATGCCCATGTCGTTTGCAGCAAACAAAATATCATCAACATATAAGACTAAAACCACAAACTTGCTCCCACTAACTTTAATGTAGATACATTGATCAACGATGACCTCTACAAAACCGTATGACAAGATGATATCATTAAACTTTAAATACCATTGTCTAGAAGCTTGTTTTAGTCCATATATCAACTTTCTCAGCTTACATACCATATGTTCTTTTCCTGTGACCACGAAACCTTCAGGTTGGTCCATATATACTTCTTCCTCAAGCTCTCCATTTAAAAAGTGGTTTTCACATCTATCTGGTGAAGCTCTAGATCACAATGAGCCACCAAAGCCAAAACAATCTTTAGAGAATCCTTCTTTGAAACCAGAGAGAAGGTTTCTTTATAGTCAATACCATTTTTTTGTGAAACCTTTAGCAACAAGACGAGCCTTGTATCTTTCAATGTTACTTTTCGAGTCGCATTTAGTCTTAAAGACCCATTTAGAACCAATGGTTTTGAAACCGTTAGGCAACTCTACTGAGTCCCATACATTGTTATCACCCATAGATTTTATTTCTTCTTTCTAGGCAATTAACCATTTTTCAGAATTGTCACTTTTCATGGCTTTTTGGAATGAGCTTGGATCTTCATCAATGCTTAAGTCACATTCACTTTAAATAGTATAACCCACATAGTCATCTGAAATAGCATATCTTCTTTTTCTTCCAGATCGCTTTAATGGTTCCTGTGGTACACTATTCTCTTCTTGAATGGTAACCGGTTCATTAATTGTATTTTCTGCTTGTGGGGTTGACATATCATTATGTTGTTCTATTGCGCCATTTAACTGTGATGCAACAATAAGAACAACAACCTCAGGTGCAACGATAGGTGAAGGAACATCAACATGGACTTCCTTAATGTCCACTTTTCGTGGTTCACCACTCCCACTAGTTTCAGCATTTTCAATGAACCTAGCATTACCGGTCTCCACTATTCTCATACTATGTTTAGGACAGTAAAATATATACCCCTTTGATTTTTCAGGATAACCAATGAAAAATCCATTGATGTTCCTAAAATCAAGTTTCTTTTCATGTGGGTTATACAGCCTTACTTCTGCTGGGCAACCCCAAACACGTAGATGTCTTAAACTAGGTTTCCTTCCCGTCCATAGTTCATAAGGGGTCTTAGGAACAGCTTTGCTAGGAACCCGGTTCAGCAAATACGTTGCAGTTTTTAATGCATATACCCATAACGAAAGGGGTAAAGAGCAATTACTTAACATGCTCCTAACCATATCCATTAAAGTACGATTCCGCCTCTCAGTGACACTATTCTGGTGAGGAGTACCATGCATTGTATATTGTACACAAATACTTTTACTTTCAAGTAACTTTGCAAATGGACCTGGACATTGTCCATTTTCATTGAATTTTCCATAAAATTCACCACCTCTATCAGATCTCACAACTTTTACCTTTTTATCTAACTGCCTTTCTACCTCGTCAATGAACACCTCTAGGACATTCACAGATTTGGACTTTTCATGGAGCAGATATGTATATCCATAACGTGAGTAATCATCGATGAAGGTGATAAAGTATTTTTCACCACTCCAAGAAGGAGCATCTAAAAGGCCACAAATATGGGTATGTATTAACTCATGAAGTTGAGTGCTTCTTGTGGCTGATTTCTTTGTTGTATGTTTAGTCTGCTTTCCTTTAATACAGTCTATACATACATTTAGATCACCAAAATCCAATGGATGAAGAATTTCATTCTATACCAACCTCATAATTCTTTCTTTGGAAATATGACCTAATCTTTGATGCCACAATAAAGCAGAATTTTCATTCGATGCACTACGTTTAATGCCTCGACTTTCAATATTAAATAGGGATTTGGAAAATTTTGTATCAAGATTGAATTTATAAAGTGAATCAAACAAAGGACCACTACCATAAAAGTAATCATTTCGGTACAAAGAGAAAACACCATGTCCAACCTTAAAAACAAATCCTAAATTATCCAGTCTACTTACGGAAACAAGATTTCTAGCACATTCAGGTACATAGAGACATCCTTCAAGATCTACATGACACCTAGTGTCTAAAATCAATATGTAAGTCCCAATGCCTTAAATTCTTGCCTTCATCCTGTTCCCCATGAACAAGTATTGTTCAGTTCCTCTTATGGGCTGGATCGAACTGAATCTCTGTTTAATATGAGACACATGAGTAGTAGCACCAGAATCTAACCACCAAGTAGTATTAGGCACTTCTATAAGGTTCAATTCAGAGCAAACAAAACTATGATGTTTACCTTTCTTGTCGAACCAGGCCTTTCGTTTCAGACAATCTTTCTTGAAATGTCCCGTTTTCTTGCAAAAGAAACATTTCATCTCTTTATGGATTTTGCTTTCAAGTCCTTTCACAAAAGGTTTATCCTTTCTTTTGTCCTTTTTACTTGGTTTTGCCTTATAGCTGCTACAACTTCCAATACCTACGAGATTCGCAACTTGGTCCTTCATTTTCTTTAATCTCCCTTCCTCTTGAACCAACATAGTCTTTAGTTCTTTAAAATTCCATTTATCTTTAATGGTGTTGTAGTTCACCTGGAATTGGCTAAATTCAAAAGGTAGGGAGTTCATAATGAATTGGACCAAAAATTGCTCATGAACTTCCATTCCCATGGATGTTAACTTTGTTGCCAAGTTAGACATGTGCGTGACATGATCATGGATTGGTTGAGACCAGTCAAAATTTTTCGTAGTTAGCTCACTCATTAGGCTTCCTACAATCGACTTATCAGCCAAATCCGATTGTGAACACTCCTTAATTTTCTGTATGAATTCCCTTGCTTTCTCTGTCTTAGGCATGGGTGGCTTAATACTTTCCGCCATTGTCATCCTCATAAGGTTCAAACTCAGCCTGTTAGATCGCTCCCAAGTCTCATACAAAGTCTTTTCAGTTTGAGAGCTATCATCTGTAATGGCTGAAGGTTCCTCATCCGTTAAGATTGCAAGGTCGAGTGTCATAATACCCAGTGGGGACCGGATATGTTCTGACCACTCTCCATAATTGAGCCCATTAAACTTTACGACAGAGTTAGCAGATGCATACAAATTTGATGAAGCTGCAAAACATTTATACGTACTTACTCGTTATTACTTTGATACTTTATTACAGATTCAAATACCTAATCATAAACTTTAAAAAACATGTATTCAAGTAACCTTTGGGTAATACTTTAAATACAAGAACTTTTAGTGATGTTAAATTTATTCTTTAACAATTAATCATATCACATAAAATTAAATAATTATGCTACCTTTGGGTATACATAATATCGACTATAGTGAAATGATTAATTCTTTTCATATTAATAACTATATCATATGATCTACCTTTGGGTAATCTCCTAGAATATAGATATTAAAACAATTGATCAATTAAAACTTTAATGTCATTTATAACATTACTTTAATCATGATCAATTGATAAACTTTATTAATTTATATCTATTATAACAAAGTCACTTTGGTGACTAACATGTTATATAAAATATAAATATTAAAATTTTAATAGATAAATTATATTTATATTATATTAATATTTCAAAATACAATTAACCATTTCTATCAAACCAACGGAAATTTTATTTTACACTTATATATACAAGTTTATATATATATAAGCAAATTTATCGAATCAAATACCTTTACTCTAATAAGTAATGAATTTATCTTAATTAATAAGTGCCATTTATTATGATTTATATGAAAAAAATCGATTCTCATAATATGCATCTATTAATTAAATATTTTTTTATTAATTTTCCTTTTAAAGTCATAAATTAATGAAAATTACTAACTATTTATAACGATTAAATAAATAACTGAAAAACTTTTATTATACAATAATTATACCATTACTTCATGTACTTTAATGTGCAACTTACTATTTTGAGAAAAGAAACCGCAAGTGATCTTTACAATTTTGTTTTAAAACTTCATGCACTTGAATGCATTTTATGCACTTCATGCATTTCATGCACTTTAATGCATTTTAAAATTTTCTCATGTAATCATCAAATAACCGCAAGATGCATTTTTTAATTAATTTAACTAATCTATCAATTTCTTTTATGAACATTAATGATTGTTATAAAACCCTAAACAATCACACTTAACATCAAAACCTAATCTACATGATTTCCATCATGAAAATCAATCACTTTTTTTTTTATGGTGAATTGAACAAATCTAGTTTTTGCTCTGATACCAATTGTTAATTTATTTTCAATGATTTCGATTATGAAATCTTAATCCCAAAAACATCTAGATTTGATTTTATTCAACCTAATATTGTAGAAAAAGAAGAAAATACTAACCTTGATCCATGAAGAATTGGATTGATTTTCTTCTCCCTCTGATCTCTTCCTTAATCTCTTCTTTAATGATTTTTTGGATGAATTAAGAATCAATAATAACTTTCTCTCTTTAATGGTGTATATTTTCTCTCTCTAAAAACCATAAACCCACTGAACACACATTACTATTTTTGAAGAGTTGTGATGGTTTTATAACCATTAGAAAATAACCATCCTTTTAATAACCACCATATATATATAACATTATCCATATGCAGTTATAATTATTCTTTTATTAACTACTAATGCATTATATATAAATGTATTTAAACATTAGAGAAAGTTACTTATTAAATATGATAAGATAAGGGAAGAGGGTTATCAATACACCCAAATTCTAATATCGTTAATCGAAACCGATTCATCACAGTATCGTCTTTTATATATTAGAATTATGAACATTAATATGAACTTGATCCGTATAATTAAACCGAAAGATACATAGGTCACATACAAGAATATAAATATTCTTACACTTCAAACTCCCTAAATTAGGTGAGTTAAAATACTTTTTCGGTATTAAAATTTCATGTTCTAGTTCTGAGATATCATTTTACCAGCACAAATACGTTCTAGAATTACTCACTGATTAAGGATTAACTAGATTTATACCCACGCCATGCGTAGGAAAAAATATTCGTAAATTATATTTTATTATTAAATATGAATCAAATTATTTATAAATTAACGTATTAAAAATTTTAAAAAATAAAAAATTATTGTTTTTGCAAATGTAATACTATTTTTTGGTTAATTGAATAAAATATATTAATTTTCTAACCAAATTAATATCAGTTGCATGTATTGTAATTATTTTAGTAACTTAAACCCTTTTATATATTTAAACTGAAACTCGTTGTGGTGTTGACACGTCAGGATAGTATTTTTGTTATTAACACGTCATGATAAGGTTAGTTTGTTAAAAAGTTTCTCAAATAATATATTAGGGATAGGTTGTAAACTTTCATCTATTCCTATGAATCTAATTAACAAGATTTTTTGCAGATTCGGATAAAATTTTTAAAAATGCATAATCTTAGATTGGTAAGGAAACTAATGTACCTCAACATCACACATCCTGACATATCTTTTGCCATGAACAAACTATGTTAGTTTTCATCTTCTCATAGACAACTTCATCTTCGGGAAATTTACAAAGTTATGCATTACCTCAAAGGGTTTTAAGAATTTTTAATATTGAACAACACAATAGTTGTTGGTAATAGTTATATAGTGTTCGTTAAACTCTATATATTACCATTAAAAATTCTTGTTCATAAGTGATGCGATGCTACGTTTAATATTTGATAATGTTTAATATATATATATATATATATATTTACATGTATCTCATTCTTAAATTTTTTTTAATCGTTTTCCGTATTTATATGCTTCCATTTCCAGATATCCGCTTCAGATCCATGTAAATTCTATATATCGTTAAAACATTTTAAGTACTCGTTATTTTAATAACAAAATTATATGTTTACCTTAATCTTGTGTGATATTCCATATTTGAAATCTCGGATAAGTATGATTTACTAAGAAAAGTTTTTTTAAAACTATCCACGACAAATTGATGGGAGATATTCTTTTAAATAAGAATAAGAAAACTATTGATCTTTCATCAGCTTCAAAACGATCTGAAATCAAATAATAGTAATTTTGTTGAAAATGTTGAAAAGTCAACAAGAGTGTCCTGTTACGTTTAAGTTTACGTAAATTTTGTTATAAATATAAGGGACATTTGCAAAATTGATCTGAAATTAGTCTTCAATTGCAAGTTTTACAATTTAAATTTTTTTTTGCAAAACTATCTTTCTATCTCTATTTTATCCTTCAACAATAACTTTATTTACAACTTTGCCATTAACTTAAAAAAAACAAAAACAACACAAAGATCATTATGAACAAATTTTTAAAAAATATTACGAAAATGCCATCTTTTTCAATGCATACAACCATCATTATCATGGTTGTTGGGAGAAAAACATTTTATTCCTATCAAAGCAGACGTCTCGGAGAAGTCTGCGACGTTTATTCCGATCAAAGCAGACTTCTCGAATGCTGATAGAATAAAATTGCTGGCGAGAAAAGCAATTTATTCTATCAAAGCGGACTTCTCTGCGGCGTTTATTCAAAGCAGACTTCTCAGAGAAGCGATAGAGAGGCGAAAATATTTTATTTCTATCAAAGCGAGACTTCTCCGAGAAGTCTTTTGATCGAATCATCGCAGACTTCTCCGAGAAGTCTGCTTTGATAGGAATAAACTGTTTTTCTTGTCAAAGCAATTTTTATTCCCATCAAAGCAGACTTCTCCGAGAAGTCTGCTTTGATCAGAATAAACGTCGTAGATCGGAAAAGTCTGCTTTGGTGAAAAAAATAGTTTATTCCGATCAAAGTAGACTTCTCCGAGAAGTCTACTTTAGTGAGAAAATTTAGTATGTGTACAATGATCTAATCAAATTCAATAATTTTTTACCGCATATAATGGTCCAAATCGTTGTTGTTTGTGGGGAGTGGACTACTACAGAGACTTGAAATTTTTCTGTGGATAATATAGGAAGAGGAAAAATGTTTGTAATTGAGGATGATGATTACTTTGTTGATGAAGATGAGAATAAAGTTTTCTCGAATGCTGAGGATTACATTCTTTAAGGTAAAGTAAAAGATGAATAAATTCAGTTTTAGTGTTGAGTATCTCAGAAAATTAAGTTACGAGTAAGGACAAAGTATAAAGTCTACTAAAAGTCTGCAAAGAAGCTTGCCGAGAAGTCTGCAAAGAAGTCTGCGAGATTTATACAACAAAGTTTACCGATATAAGTGTGTAGTTTCTGAAACATGTAACCAATCAATTCAATTAATTTGAAGACACAATGTTATCGATGTTGTTTTACAAAAACATCCAACACTATCCTGCTAACTTAGTATTTTGATGGAATTGTTTATACATATCTTTCAGTTCTTGTTCTTTCTTGTTATTAGGAAGTATGCATTAAGTATCTTAAATATGCACTAAGTCCTTAACTATGTATAAAAGTGTTTATGAAAATTTATACTAATATTTGTGTTTTTAATGGTTATCATTTTGTAATTTTATAAGTATGATTTGACTTGAGCTGATTGAAAGGTGATTGACATACAACTAATAGTTTATTATAATTCTGAAAAAGTTGATTGAAAACTGACTGATAAGGTGGAGTGATGGAAGCTAGTGATAGGTACAATAAAGTTGACAAAAATTCTTTAAAATATGACCAAAAATACAAACGAAGTCTGCAATTATTAATGAAGTCTGCAAGTGAAGTCTGCATTTGTAATGAAAACGTGTTGTGAAGTCTGTAACTAAAGTCTGCAACTGAAGTATGCATCCTGTAATGAAGTCTGCAACACGAAAATCTATTGATTCAAAAACCAAAGTCAAATTCAAAACGTAAGAAAAAAACTCAAAAACATCTACAAAAACTGTAAAACCACCATAAATTTCAAGGGGAATTTCAAACATCTATTGAAAATCTTAAAAAAACCATCTAAAATTTTAAAAACCATTAAAAATCACTTTAAAAGCAACTAAAACAACAATATTACTTTTTGTGAATCTTTTTCCAGATCTACAAAAAAAAAGAGAAATAAGATAAGAATATAAGAACTCCGCAACTGAAGTCTGCAACTGAAATCTGCAAACCTGTAATGAAGTCTGCAACACGAAAATCCATTAATTCAAAAATGAGTGTCAAATTCAAAACGTAAGAAGAAAACTCAAAAACAACAACAAAAAACTGTAAAACCACCATAAATCTCAAATATCTATTGAAAATCTTAAAAAACCGTATAAAAATTTAAAAACTATTAAAAATCACTTTAAAAATCTAGTAAAACAACAAAATTAGTTTTTGTAAATCTTTTTTCTAGATCTACAACAATAGAAAATGAAAAATAAGATAAGAATATAAGAAAAAAATTAAGAAAACAACAAAAAAAACAAAATCTCCAAAACAATGAAAAATGTAACAACTAGTAAAAATAACAAACTTACATCTTTAGATCTCGTGACTTCCTTTTTTAGATCTACAACAATACAAGATGAGAAATGAGATAAGAATATAGGAAAAAACTTAAGAAAATAACAAACACAACAAAAATCACAAAAACTACGAAAAATTTAAAAACTAATAAAAGCAACAAGCTTACGTTTTTAGATCTCTTCACTTCTTTTTCCAGATCTACAACACTATAAGATGAGAAAGAGTGTTATAAAAATAACAAAAGATCTAAACAATAAAAATATTCTAAAATCACAAACCCAAAACAATATAAACAAAAAAAAACTTACCTTTTTCATATTTCATGATTTTTTCCAGATCTACAAAATAACAAGATGACAAAGAACATGAGAATAGAAGAAGAAAAGAAAAGAGGGGAGGTAAAACGAGAAGAAGAGAAAATTTACCTTGTAGTCATTTTTGGAGGATGGAGGCTCCCACATTTTTTTTTGGAAATGAAATTATGATAAAATTTTAGGGTTACCTTCTTTATATATGGAGAGTTAAATTTGGTTAGGTTAAAAACTGTCAATTTCCGGTTTGTGCAGACTTCTCGAAGTCTTCGAAGTTTATTCCCACTGAAGCACACTTCTCGGAGAAGTCTGCTTTAATAGGAATAAATCTCGAAGACTTCTCGAGAAGTCTGCTTTAGTGAAAAAAATAGTTTATTCCGGCTGAAGCAGACTTTGCTTCGTATTTTTACATTACCCTAAACTCTAAATTGAAAAAAACCGGTTTAGTTACATTTAATTTCCGGTTTGTGCAGACTTCTCGAGAAATCTGCTTTGTTAAATCTACGACAACATCTCGAGAAGTCTGCGTAACCCTAAACCCTAAATAATAAGATTCACTAAATGTGCAAAAGTTTTGTTAAAAATTGGATGAATATGTTGAAGATAGTTAAGTAAATGCAAAACTCAAACAATTTTCTTTTAAAAATTTGTAAATCTAAATTTTCAAATTTATCACATGATATTTCAAATTCTAGTATGAATTCTCTACACAAACATCAACTATTAACCCACAACACATAACAACAAAAACTAGCAAATATTTTATATCATTAGATCAAATCTAATCTCCTTATTTTTGAATTCATTATAACTTTTACGTGCTTTTGATATGTATATAAACTATATTAATAACAATTTTAATTTTTTTAAATATTTCAAAATTTTTATTTGATTTAGGTAATTTATTTACAAAGCAGACTTCATGAAGTCTGCTTCAGCCGGAATAAACTGTTTTTCTCGCAGACTTCTCCGAGAAGTCTGCTTCAGCCGGAATAAACTGTTTTTCCTACCAAAGCACACTTCTCCTCAGCCGGAATAAACTTTAGATGCTGAAGTCGCTTCATCCGAATAAATGTTTTTCCTACCAAAGCAGACTTCTCCGAGAAGTCTGCGAAGTTTATTCCGATCAAAGCAGACTTCTCCGAGAAGTTTGCTTTGGTAGGAATAAACTTCGCAGACTACGAGAAGTCTGCTTCAGCCGGAATAACCTGTTTTTCCTACCAAAGCAGACTTCTCCGAGAAGTCTGCTTCAGCCGGAATAAACTATTTTTCCTACCAAAGTAGACTTCTCCAAGAAGTCTGCTTTGATAACAAAAAAACACGCAGGGACTAAAACGTAATTGACATTTCGACATTATTTTTTAGACCAAAGGAGTGTTCAGTAATTTCTCCACCCCCATAGGTTAGTTTTGCAAAAAAAGTGTAAATTGTCAAACTTGCATTTGAAGTCAAGTTTTAGGTCATTTTTAGCAATTCCCCCTAAATATAATGATATTGATCATTTGTAATATATACGTTTTTTACTCTTTCTCTTTTCTTCTTTTGAGTAATAAAAGTTATCAGTTTAATTTTTTTTCTATTATTTTCATAATACGCTATTATGATGATCATTTCTCCGCCAAATATCTGTTTAATATTGCGTTGTTATTAAGCCCAGATGAAAATTTATTTTTATTATGTTAATTTATTTATTCATGGAGTACTAAGTTATACCTGCTACCACGATATTATTCATAAAATAGTAGGTTATACCTACTCCCACGATATTATTTATGGAATGGTACCTCCCACAATATTATTTACGAAGTCAAAGATTATGTCTACTCCTTAATCGATCGGTAGACGTTGCCTCATCAAAATAATTTGGTAGACACCGCCTCATCAAAGTAATATAGTAGGTGATGCCTCTTCAATCACATAAATGGTCTTATCTCCTAAGATGATCGTTTATTTTTTTAATTATTTTATTATATGCACATATTTTTACTATCATTAACAATTTTTAACATGATATTTAAAAGGTTATAACAATTGGTTTAATTATATATATATATATATATATATATATATAATGATGTCAGATGAGAATAACGCTAAGACCATTATATTTTTACGCCACCATCTCCACGATACGTTAAAAATAAATACAACACTAAAAAAAGATCCTGCGGATTTTTGGAAATCATTAAAAGATAGGTTTGATCATCAGAAACTTTTCATCTTACCTAAGGTTCGATATGATTGGTTACACCTCCGATTTATGGACTATAAAAGCGTTGGTGAATATAATTCTGCGTTGTTCAGAATTATTTCCAGGATGATGTTATGTGCTGATAAAATGAGCAATTATGACATGATTGGAAAAATGTTCTCTACATTTCATTTTGGACATGTAGTCTTGCAAGAGCAGTACCGGGCTAAAGGATATATTCGCTACTCACAGTTAATGCAAATACTCCTTGTAGTAGAGCAAAATAACAAACTCGTGTTGTTAAACCATCAAACTCGGCCAGCTGGATCGGCTCCATTCCCAAAAGTGAATGTTTAGCATCAAATAATAATAATTATTATCAAGGATGAGGACGTGAATGCGGCAGAGGCCGTAGTAGAGGTCATGGACGAGGTCGTGGACGTGGACAAGGAAGGGGTTTTAATATTGGAAAACAAGAATTTTCAAATAAATGAGGGTGGTCGACAATACGAAAACCGACCGATAACGCTTGTTACAGAAACAGCATGAAAAGGCATTAGGAACGTACATATCGTACGCCTAAACATTTTGTCGATTTGTATCAAGAATCAATGAAGAACAAGATTAATAATGTTGAAACCAACTTCGCCAATGATGAAGTCGGGCCTTCTTTTAATGGTGTAAATGATGATAGTCATCTGGATATCGCAGATTTTCTTGTTGATCCCAAAAGTATCAACGAAGAATAAAGCGATTACGATCGATGAAAAATGATAAGTTGATAATAAGACTTGTGCTTTATGTTTTTCCGTTTTATAATATGTTTGTGTAACAAAACTTAACGACAATTTTAGTAATTTATGTAATATGCTTTGCTTTAAACTATTAATACATCTTTATAAATTATGGTACAGAAAATGTCACAAATTAGAATTCATGAATGAGATATATGTCTAGCAGATAGTGATACAATGCACACTATACTTAAAGATAGATGATATTTCTCCTGTTTTGACTTAAGTTACTCCGTTGGAAGCATGAATACTATACCAGAAAATGCAAAAAAGAATATTAGACTCCAAAAAGCCAGTTTTTCGATACCAAAAAGCACGAAATTTGAAATAAATAATGCATTATATTCTCCTAAGTCTCATATAAACTTATTAAGTTTCAGAGATATCCGTAAAAATGGATATCATACAGAGACTATGAGTAAAAATAATGTTAAATATATTTACATTACATTAGAAGAGAAACATATACTAGAAAAATTACCAATGTTATCCTCTAGACTATATTACATAAAAATAAACATAAATGAATCATATGCAGTAGTAAACCAGAAGTTTACTAATACATTTAAAATATGACATGAAAGATTAGGGCATCCAAGATCAATTATGATGAGAAAATTATGCAAAATTCTAGTGATCACCGATTGAAAAATAAATAGATTTTTCAATCGGGAGAATTTTCATATAAAACATGTTCTCAAGAAAAACTCATAGCACGACCATCAATAACTAAACTTAGGAATGAATCCCCAATATTCTTAGAGAGAATGGATGGTGATATATGTGGACCTATTCATCGACCGTGTAGGTCGTTTCGATATTTTATGGTATTGATTGACGCATCAAGTAGATGGTCACATGTTTATATTTTGACAACAAAAAATACGACTTTCGCAAAATTTATTACCCAAATAATCATATTGAAAGCAAAATTTCCTGATTATGTCATAAAAAAGTTAGACTTGAAAAAGTTGGTGAATTCACTTCACAAATTTTAGATGATTATTGTATGTCAATGGGAATTGATGTTGAACATCTAGTGCCCCATGTGCATAAACAAAATGGGATGGCTGAAAGTTTGATTAGGCAGTTGCAATTGATTGCAATACCATTAATACTGAGAACAAATCTCTCAATTTTTGTATGGGGTCATGCAATACTACATGCAGTTGCATTGGTCCATATTAGGCAAAATATGTATAATAAATATTTCCCATTGCAGTTGACATCTGGCCAAGAACCAAATATATCTCATCTTCGAATTTTTGGGTACGCAGTTTATGTCCCAATAGCCCCACCATAAAGAAAAAATGGGGCTACAGAAGAGAATGGACATATATATATATATCAGGTATACATCATCAAGTATAATTCGATATCTTGAACCTCGAACAGGTGATATGTTTAAGACACGTTTTGTCGATTGCCATTTTAATGAAAATGAATTTCTGGCGTTAAAGGGAGCAATTAAAGAAATATCAAAATATGTTACATGGTGAATAAAAAATTTGATACACCTTGACCCCCCTACAAATTAATGTGAACTGGAAATTCATTAACACTGCAAGAAAACAACGATTTTGCGACCACGCAACATAGTCACAAATCAGTTGCAATTTTGCGACGGATTTGCGACCACAGTAATAGTGGTATAATTTGCGACTGATTTGCGACCACTCATTGGTGACTACGTTTGCGACTACTTTGCGACTGGTTTTCAGTAACAAATTTTGCCAATACTTTGCAACTACGTATGTGGTTACAAAACCCATAGTTGCAAATCAGTCACAAAAGTTTGTGACTGATTTGCGACTATAGTGGTTTATGTGGTCGCAAATCATTCACAAATTTTATTGACTGATATGCGACTACGGCTTATACGTAGTCGTAAATCAGTCACAAATAATTGCGACTCATTTGCGATTGAGAATGAACTTTAGAAAAAATTCTGGTAGTCGCAAATATATGCGACTGATTTGCGACTAAGTATAAAATATTTGAAAAAAATTGTGTAGTCGCAAATCGGTCCCAAAAAACTGAGACTGGTTTGGAATTGATTTACGACTACGACGGAATTAGATTTTAAAAAATAATAATTAATTAAAATATTTTGAAATTAAAATAAAAAATTATTATTTAAAATAAATTATTATTTTTAAAAAACACACGTTGTCTGATTCTCCTCAGGCAAATATTCTGTAATCAGCTCTGTCCAAAAATCCATGCATTTTTCTAGTAGATTAAAATTAGACCTAATGTTCAGAACCGAGCAACTAAAGATAACTGTGAGTGCCCTTGATGACAACCATCATACAATAGATTTTTCATAGCCTCTAACATGCTGTAATTTTTTTGTTCTTCTTCATTATTATATTCTTCTTCGTTCTGATTATAGTACTGATCATCAGTCGTTGTCTCACGAAATGCATCCGTCACCATTTCAACATATTTATTACCGGATGTACCAACTGTTTCATCACTAGTACCACGCGTACCTCCCGTATGTCTTTGGAAATCACCCCGACTATTCATCCCTAACTGAACATTCAACTCTTCTCCATATTTATACCAAATATAATAATTTGGCATAAATCCTCGACTATATAGATGACTCCATATTTTCCATCCCAAAATAAATTTATCATTTTTGCAAGTAATACAAGGACAAAAAAACTTACTTTCGCTACTTTGAACTATTGGTTGACTACTTGCAAAATTCATGAACTACTACATGACTTGTGCAAGTTCCGCCGATATATTACTTGTTTGACTATCAATCCTTTTATACATCCAATCTTTCGAATTATTACAATTTCCCCACATGTTTGAAGTTTTTTCCCTTCGATTCTATAAATGAGAAAATGGGATGGGGCATATATATACAATATTTTGCCACTACTTTGCCACTATTTTGCCACTGCTTTGCCACTACTTTGCGATCACAACAGTGTAGTCGCTTAAAAGTTGGTATATCTAACACGCACACGTTTTTTATGTTGTCACTTTGCCACCACTTTGTGATTGAATAGCCACTCTAAATGTAGTCGTAAATTGGTCGCATATTTAGCAACCAATATACGACTAACATGTGGTTCTTCCACAAGTAGTCATAAATTGGTCGCATATTTAGCAACCAATATGAGACTAACATGTGGTTCTTCCACAAGTAGTCGCTAATCAGTCACAGTTTAGTCTCTTAATTATTGCGTATTGCGACCAATATGCGACTACATGTTTTAGTCACACTTTTGTGACCATTTTGCGACTACATCTCTGTAGTCGCAAATTAGTCGCAAAACTGTGGTAATTGTGGTCACAAATTTTGCGACTACGTATGTGGTCACAAATTACAGTGGCATTTTGGCAGTTTTCTTGTAGTGAAAATTATATATTTTCAAAGTATGGAAAATCAATTAGCAGATGAGTTCACTGGTACTAAAAGGGTGACAAAATCATATATACCTGATGCAAATACTCCAGCAAGAATTAAAATTCCAAAAGAGCAATTTGATGGAAATCAAATAAATGATCCAAAAGTTCAATTGAAAGGGGGAGAGGCTAATGGGCTCTAAAGATACAAATCCCCGAAAGAAAAAGAAGTTGGAAAAAAGCAGTAAAGATATCCCAAAAGAATCACATGATGAAGATATTCAAGAAAACACATATGAGAAAATTCTTGAAAAATGTGATGAAGAAAGTCTTCTAGAGGAAGAACATGAACAAAAAAATTTGAAATTCCATTAATTACGCCCAAGATGGAAAATTTTGGGTTAGAAATGAAATATAAGATGTGGATAAAAATATTTTTATTTTCTATATCCAAAAAATTGATAATGAATATAATAATCTTGACCTGATGTCCGTATCAGAATATCGGGTAAGAACTGATTGGGAGAAATGACAAAAGGCTATAAAAGATGAATTACTCTCTCTCAATAAAAGAAATGTATTCCGACATGTTATCATTACACCCAAAGATGTAATGTCTGTCGGATGCAAGTGGGTTTTTGTGAGAAAAAGAAATGAAGATAGCGAGAATATAAGATATAAAGTCTGACTTATGGCACAAGGTTTCTCTAAAAGACCGGGAATTGATTATGATGAAATATATTTTCCAGTTATGGATGCAATTACATTTAGGTACTTAATGAGTTTAGCAGCATCTAAAAATTTAGAGATGTACCTTATGGATGTTGTGGCTACATATTTATATGGATCACTTGATAGTAAAATATATATAAAAATTTCCGATGAATTTGAGATCGTGGAAGGATCCAAGATCTAAAAAAAAATCAAAATATGTTTGTTTGGTCAAATTACAGCGATCACTTTACGGATTAAAACAATCCGGATGCATGTGGTATAATCGATTAAGCGAATATTTGTTGAAAAAAGGATATATCAACAATGCGATATGTCCTTGCGTGTTTATCAAAAAAACCTTATTAGGTTAACGATATGAACATAATTGGAACACAAAAGGAAGTTAATGATGCAAGAACCCATATAAGAGAAGAGTTTGAAATGAAAGATCTTGGTAAGACAAAGTTTTGTCTCGGGCTTTAAATAGAGCATCTCCAAAGTGGAATGTTCGTGCATCAATAAAATTACACCAAAAGAGTATTAAAACGCTTTAATATGGATAATACAAATCTTTTGAGTACTCCAATGGTCAATAAATCACTTAATATTGATAAGGATCTATTTCGACCTTGTGAAGATAACCAAAAAATTCTATGTCTTTATATGAGCGCTATCGGTGCGCTGATGTATTTTGCTAATTATACTAGACGAGATATTGCTTTTGCTACTAACTTACTTACAAGATAAAATTCATCTCCTACGTGGAGACATTGGACCGGGATAACCAAATATTTCGTTATCTTCAAGGTATAATTGACTTAGTATTATTTTATCCCAGAAACTCTTTGTTTGGTTTAGTTGATTTTGCAGATACAGGATATTTATTAGATCCGCATAAAGCTCGATCGCAAACAAGATACGTGTTTACATTTGGAGGTACTACAATCTCGTGGCGTTCATAAAACACACACATTAGTTGCTACTTTCTCAAATCATGCGGAAATAATTGCACTCAATGAAGCATGTAAATAATATGTATGGTTCAAGTACATAACTCATCACATACAAGAAGTTAGAAGAATAACTACAAATAAAGAACCAACAAAATTGTTCGAGGATAATGATGCATGTGTCGTCAACTCAAGGAACGTTATATTAAGAGCGATAGGACAAAACATATCCCACCAACATTTTTCTCATATATTCAAGAGCTTTTGAAAAATCAAGTAGTAAACATTGAGTATATTGACAATAAAATTACCAGTTTAATTTTTCTATTCATAACAAATTTATGATTATGTCCATATTGTTCTTACTTTTATCTCCAATATACTACCCTGACAAATTTATTTCCATTTCAACGATAGTAAATATTATTGGTAACATTTATAAATATCATAAATTTTTTGTTCCAAAACAGTTTTCTTTTAGAAAACAGTACTAATTTTTTTTTCAAAATATCACAAAATTAAAATTACACTTTGAACTTTTGAAAATAAGTTTTACTAGTTTGTGGTATTTTGGAAATAAAATAAAATTTTAATAATACTAGAAAAAATAAAACTAGTAATGGATTTTTAGAGAATTTTTTTGTATTATCTTTTTAATATTAAAAGAGAAATAAATATTTTTTTTAAATAATGATATGTCATTAGAAAAAATGATATAACTAAAAAAATTATGATATGACGCTTATTCAAATATGACATATAGTTGTAAACATAAATTTATTTCCAAAAAATAAATTAATCAAATTTGAAATTGCAATTTTGAACATAAATTCATTTCCAAAAAATAAATTAATCAAATATAACATGATAATTTTAGACATAATTTTATTTCCAATAAAAGAAATTAAATTTAATATATTAAATTAGAAATGAATTTAGAAAATAAATTTAAATTTCATAACAAAATATTATACGACTAAAATAATTAATATGATTTAAAAGATTATTATTCCCGGTATATTAAAACAGAAGTCAGTTCTAAAAAATATTTACAAATCATTAAAAATGAGATAACTAAAAAAATTATGAAATAACGTTTAGTCAAATGTTAAATGATAATTTTAAATATAAATTATTTCAAAAATAAAATAAATCATAAATATTAAACTAGAAATGAGTTTAAAAAAATATTTAATATTATGTGTGTCTTCAATGTTAATTAATTTAGATTTTATACATTTATGGTTGTTTTAAGTAATTAATTTTGTTTGTCATATTATCATAAACAATTTGTATTCAATCATGATTATTAATTTTACACGTCTATTAAATTTTTCATACTTTAATTAATATCTAATGGGAGAATTGCTAAAAATAACCTAAAGCTTAATTCCAAATGCAACTTTAACCCTCATGAAAACATGTTTGCAAACCTAACCCATGAGAATAGAGAAATTACTAAACACTCTTTTTGACTAAAAAATAATATAGAAATGTCAATTACGTTTCAGTCCCTACGTGCTTTTTTGAGATCAAATCAGACTTTCCGAGAAGTGTGCTTTGTAAAAAAATACAAAGCACACTTCTCGAAATCTAGTTTGTAAATAAATTACCTAAATCAAATAAAAATCGTGAAATATGTAAAAAAAATTAAAATTATTATTAACACAATTTATATACATATCAAAAGCACATAAAAGTTATAATGAATTCAAAAATAAGAAGATTGGATTCGATCTAATGGTATCAAATATTTGCTAGTTTTTGTTGTTATGTGTTGTGGATTAATAGTTGATGTTTCTGTAGAGAATTCATGTTAGAATTTGAAATATCATGTACTAACCTTGAAACTTTAGATTTACAAATTTTTAAAAGAAAATTGTTTGAGTTTTGCATTTTTTTTCTTATCTTTAACATATTCATCCAATTTTTTACAAAATTTTTGCACATTTACTGAAACTTATTATTTATTATTTATGGTTTATGGTCGTAGATTAACAAAGCAGACTTCCCGAGAAGTCTGCACAGAGCAAAAATTAAACTTAACTAAACTATTTTACTTTAATTTAGAGTTTAGGGTTATGTAAATGAAATACAAAGCAGACTTGCCAAGAATTCTGCACAAACCGAAAACGAATAAAACTATTTCTTTTTCACTAAAAAACTTCTCGAAAGTTTGTGATTTATTCATTAAAGCATAATCGAGAACTGTAAAAATTGCTTCGTAAATAAATGAAAATTTAGATTTAAAATAAAATAAAATTTTTAAATAAAAAAGAACAAAATCGAAGGTAATAAAATACTTCATAATTTCTCAAAAAATACAAAAGTTATTTTGTAGATCTGGAAAAAAATCATGAGATATAAAAAAGGTAAGCTTTTTTTGTTTATATGGTTTTGCGTTTGTGGTTTTGAAATATTTTTATTATTTATATCTTTTGTTATTTTTATGGTACTTTTTCTCATTTTCTATTGTTGTAGATCTCAAAAAAGAAGTGAATAGATCTAAAAACATAAACTTGTTGCTTTTAATAGTTTTTAAGTTTTTCGTAGTTTTGAAAATTTTTGTTATTTTTGTTGTTTTCTTAATCGTTTTCCTATATTCTTATCTCATTTCTCATATTCTTTTGTTGTAGATCTCAAAAATAAAGTCAAGAGATCTAAAAACGTAAGTTTGTTGTTTACTAGTTTTTACGTTTTTCATGGTTTTGGAGATTTTTTGTTTTTGTTGTTTTCTTAATCTTTTTTTCTATATTCTTATCTTATTTCTCATCTTCTCTTGTGTAGATCTGAAAAAAGATTTACAAAAAGTAATTTTGTAGTTTTTGTGGTTTTTTAAGTAATTTTTAATAGTTTTTTTAAGATTTTCAATAGATGTTTGAAATTGGGTTTTAAAGTTTTTTGTGGTTATTTTTGAGTTTTTTCTTACATTTTGAATTTGACGTTGATTTTTGAATCAATGGATTTTTGTGTTGCACACTTCATTACATATTGCAGATTTCAGTTGCAGAATTCATAACACGTTTTCATTACAAGTGCATATTTCACTTGTAGACTTCATTACTTATTACATATTTCATAACACGTTTTTTAAACTTTATTGTAGCTATCACTGCACTTTATCAATTAGTTTTCAATCAATTTTTGCAAAATTATAATAAATTATCAATTGTATGTCAATCATCTTTTAATCAAGTCAAGTAAAATCATACTTATAAAATTACAAAATGACAACCATTAAAAACACAAATATTATTATAAAATTTCATAAACACTTTTATAAATACTTAAGAACTTAGTGCATAATTCTTAATAACAAGAAAGAGAAAGAACTGAATGAAAAACAATAAATCTATGATCTGCAAAATCTAAAGATATGTCTTAACAATTCCATCAAAAGACTAAGTTAACTACAAACATTTTTCCTTCTCTTTGATTAGCCAAATAAAAAATTCATACCTCTATCATATTGCACTCTTCATAGACAACAAATATTTGGACCATTATATGCAATACAACTAATGAATTATATTAGATCATCGTAGACATATTAGCTGCTTTGTATTTCATTTACAAAGCAAACTTCTCGGGAAATATGCTTTGTATTTCACTTACAAAGTAGACTTCTTGAAAAGTGTGCTTTATCGAGGAAAAAACCGATTTGATGATAAAAAGATAAAATTTGCAATTGACCAAGTGTTTTTCCAAAGCAGACTTCCCGAGAAATATGCTTCGTCGGGCAAAAACTACTTTGATAACAAAAAAAAAGAAAAATTTGTAATTGACCAAGTGTTTTTTCCAAATCACACTTTTCGAAAAGTCTGCTTTGTATTTCATTTACAAAGCAGTTCTTGATGTTTGCATTCATACTCAATTACAAACATTTTACCTCCTCTTATATTATCCATAGAAATATTTCAAATATTTGTCATAGTACACTCCCCACAGAGAACACAGATTTGGACCATTATATGCAACATAATTAATGAATTTTATTGTACACATATTAACTTTAGATCATTGTACACATATTAACTTTAGATAATTATCTACTACACATTTTACCTCCTCTTATATTCCTTTTTGGTCAATGAATTAGACTTCTCGAGAAGTTTTTTTTGCAAATAAAATACAAAGCAGACTTCTTGATGGGGACATTTGGTCGTATGGCCGGCCAGAAGACCAGACTGGCCAACCAGGGAGCTTGCCTGAGACACCCGGGCTATTTGGCACGTCTGCCGGCTCAAGTGGTACCGCCGGACCCTCGACCAACAAGACCGGATCGATCATCATTGCCGGCGGAGAGGCCCAAACCTCTGGCCCAACTGGTGGTGACGTGGATGACACCGCCGGTCCAATTGGTGATGCCGCTGGCTCCGGGATCAACTTGGCTAGTCAAGAAGACATTCCGGCCAGTACTTCGCACAGTCCAGCCGATCCAGCCGAGTACACGGGCATTTCAAGATCTACACAAGGAGACTCTTACCAAATAAGCTACCAGCTTCAAGACATGCATCGAGAGGAAGTCTCAACACCAGTGGTGCCACCAAGAGCAATGATAAGGAGCAGATCAAGAGCACTCTTCCAAAAATTCAGCTTATGGGTCGACAAGCTCCTAGGGAATGATCGACAAAGGACAGTGGGCCAGAAGTGCAAAGAAGAGTCCAAAGGCTTCTCAACAATGCAAGGGACTTCAGAGACTTGGGCTTTAGTGGCAAAAGAGGTCAGGGTCCAAAGATTCCTAACCCTAGTCCAAGTCGAAGACTAGGAGCAAGGCGTGTGCATGCCACAAGGACGGCCACCTTCCATTTCTTGGCCGTGAGGTAAGAAAGGTAAGTTTTCAATTTGAATATTTGTCTCTTTCTGTTTTGCAGGGTAGGATTTAGATTGTTTACATTTTTGAGTCAAAGACATTTTAGGAATAGGTCCTTTCTCGGTTATGCACTTTTGTACGTTTTCCATTTGTGCACTTTTGTAAATCTTTCTTTTCTTTCTTTGAGTCAACCCTAGAAGGTCAAGCTGTCGAGCATATTAATAAGGCTCCTTCCAGCATTGTAGTTCGACAACCTTTTTGATATTAATAAAGTGCGAATTTTCTTACAAGTTTTCTCTCTAAGAATCTTGTGCGCTTAGAACCTAGTCGAGACCAGCTCTCCTAGCTCTAAGTTTGTGATTTATCACAAGGTTCATCACCCTTCGTGTGGTTCACTTCACCCTTCCATCAAATACCACCCCAAAAACCCCTATCCAAGAAGTCTAGGGTCGGGTTTCTCACCTAACCTTCTCCACACAGCCTACGCGCATATAAGCCTTGAATCGAGGCTTGTATCACTTCTCGAAGTCTACTTTACAAATAAAATACAAATCAGACTTCTCGAAGTCTGCTTTACAAATAAAATACAAAACAAACTTTTCGACGTCTACTTCGGTGACTAAAAAGGTTAGTTTTCTATCATTAAAAGTAATTTTTTTCCAAAAAAACTTCTCAAGAAACCTATTTTCATCGGAATAAATCTCGTATACTTCTCGAGAAATCTAGTTCACCGGATTAAACCGTTTTTATCACTAAAGTAGAGTTCTTGAGAAGTTTGGTTTGGTGAAAAAAAAAAGTTAGTTTTCTGCAATTAAAAGTAAATTTTTTCCAAATCAGATTTCTCGAGAAGTCTGTTTTGATCGGAATAAATCTCGTACACTTTTCGAGAAGTCTGCTTCAGCCGGAATAAACCATTTTTGTCACTAAAACAGATTTCTTGAGAATTATGCTTTGGTGACAAAAAAATTAGTTTTCTGCAATTAAAAGTTATTTTTTTCCAAAGCACACTTCTCGAGAAGTCTGCTTTGGCCGGAATAAATCTCGCAGATTTCTCGAGAAGTCTGGTTCAGCTGGAATAAACCATTTTTGTCATTGAAGTAGACTTCTCGAGAAGTCTGCTTTTAAAGAAATTATTTTTAATTGCAAAAGACTAACATTTTTTGTCACCAAAGTAGACTTCTCGAGAGGTGTGATTTAGTGACAAAATGGTTTATTCTGGCTGAATCGAGATTTATTCCGATCAAAGTACACTTCTAGAATTCTGCTTTGTATTTTATTTGCAAAGCAGACTTCGAGAAGTTTTCTAGAGAAGTCTGTTTTGCAAATAAAATACAAAACATATTTCTCGTAATGGTATGAACTGTAGCTAAAACACAAAAACTAATTTTCGATCTTGATTTTTTAGCTAAACGAATTAAAGGATGACCGATATAGATTTACAGAAGCTTGTTTCAACGGATAATGATGATCTTGTGCAAAGTTGGAATCTTTTGAAAATAGTGTCAAAAGAGAAATTGGAAGAAAATGTGAGAGAAAATGAAATAAGTTGAGATGAATGAGATTTGATGAAAAAATAAAGATAAATGGTGGGTGTGCCGATGGAATTAAGAGCTTCCAACAACCACGACAATGGTGGTTGTGTACAATAAAAAAGATGGTATTTTCGTAATATTTATGAAAATTTGTTCATAATGGTATTTTTGTATTTTTTTTAAAAAAAATAATTATATGGTAATGACAAAGTTGTAAATAAAGTTAGTTTTCAAAAAATAAATTTAATTGAGTTAAACTTGCAATTATAGATAATAGATATAAAGTTAGTTTTGCAAAAATAAATTTAATTGAGTTAACTTGCAATTGGGCAAATGTTTTAGATCAATTTTGCAAAAGTTAGTTTTGCAAAAATAAATTTAAAAGAGTTAAACTTGCAATTTGACAAATGTTTTAGGTAAATTTTGTAAATACCCCATATCTAATTATATAATTAGTAATTTGAGAAATGTTATATATATTAAAAGAGAAACATTAATAGTAAAATTTACCGATGTGTTATCATTACATTCACTGTTATTAATTTTACTATTTAATTTAAATCAAAAATCTAAATTAATTATTATATTAGACAAACATCTTAATTAGATAATCTAATTATTTAGATTAATTGTACATGAGTTTCCAAATACTCAAAATATGGTATAATCTAAAATTTGAAATTTGAAACTCTTCATTTATTATTTGAAAAGCAAACTAAATTATTTCGTATAATTATAACCGATTAAAATATATAAATGATATCAATCTATTAAATATTTGTATATATTCAAAAATTCAATATCCTCACAATAAAAATTGAAATTGTAAAATATAAAATTGTATCTCATATTTACTATTTTTAATATCCCCTATTAATATCTCATATCTTTATATATATATATATTGAAGGAAAATCATTAGAATATTAATAAAATATCATTTAATTAATAAAAATTTAAAATTTTAAACTTTTCATGTGCATAGACTTAATTTTACAAAAAAATAGCAAAAAAATATACAAAACTAATGGTTAAAAAATTGTATTATATAAATTCATAAATTTTAATAACAATCGTACCACAATATAGTTTAAATACAATTTGATTATAAAATAAAAACGTAAATATATTATAAATTGAGAAACATAATGTATTATATAGAAGCACTTATATCCCAAATATATTATTTGAGAAATTTTTTAACAAAGTAACCTTACTCTGACGTGTTAATAACAAAAATGTCATGCTGACGTGTCAATACCACAACGAGTTTTAGTTTAAATATATAAAAGATTTTAAGTTAATAGAATAATTATACTACATGTCATTTATATTAATTTGGTTAGAGAATAAATATATTTTATTTAACTAATCAAAAATACTATTACATTTGCAAAAATAATAATTTTTAGTTCTTTAAATCTTTTATACATTAATTTATAAATAATTTCAAATAAATATAAATAGATTTAAGTTACTACAGTAATCCATAATATATTATTTGAGAAATATTTTAAGAAAATAATCTTACTATGACGTGTTATTAAGAAAAATATCAAGGTGACGTGTCATCATTACAGTAAATTTCAAATAAATATAGAAATGATCTTAAGTTATTAGAAATAATTACAATATATGTGATTGTTATTAATTTGGTTAGAGAATTAATATATTTTATTAAACTAACCAAAAAATAATATTAAATTCATAAAAAATAATTTTGTTTCTTTTCTTAGTTTATATATAGAAAAATTAATGTTAAAAGTAATTTTAAATAAAAGTTAAAATTATATAAATATTTAATTTATATTTACTAATAAAATATAATTTACGAATATTTTTCCTCACGTATGGCGTGAGTATAAATCTAATCTTACTAAATAAAAGTAGGTAATTGAGGCTCCTAAAGGTATCCATCTAAGCAAAAAAAAATTGTTCAAACATGATTGACATATGGCATTATTAAAATACTTTTTAGTTATTTGAGACTATTAAATCTATCCACCTAAGCAAAAAAACAAGTTCTACAAAAATTGAAAGCTCATCAAATTTATCCACCTAATTTTAAACAAAAAAAACTTATTAACAATATATATTAAACTCTATACAATTTAGTAAATTTATCATTTTCAAAAATAATCGGTTATTATCATTAATATGTATTTATCAACAATCAATATAATTTAATGTATAATAACCAGTTAGACTCTACCATATAACTATTATCCAAAAAAATAGATTAAAAAATATACAACGCACTGCATGCAAATCCAATAGTTAACTCTCCTAAAAAACACCAATACTTAACAAATGGGTATAATATAAGTCACACATATGCCGTCAATTATGGAGAACAAAAAATAAAAGAAACGTAAAAAATGAGAACGAAAAATAAGAGAAACATAAAGAAATAAGAAAATAATGATATTTTGTAATAATTTATTTAACAATTATAATTATCTATTCAGAAATTATCCTTTCAAATTATTAAAACTTCAAAATCATTTCGATTAGATTTCCATTCATTTAAAAAATTAAAAATTAAAAACCGTTTCTTTCACACCACTAATTCACCTATGTACACTACTATTATAATAATGACTTTTAATTATCAACCTTATAATTATTTATTTAGTTGTTAACTCTTCAAATTATTAAACCTTCAACATAATGTCAATCGATTTGATTTACACTCATTTAAATAATTAAAATTTAATAACTGTTTCATTCACTTCACTAATTCACCTATTATTGGCCACTACCCTCATAATAATGATCTTCAATTACCAACATTATAAAATACCAACTATCGTATTATCAATCACAAATCTTGTATCCGATCGCTAAAAACTAATCACGACATCAAAAAATTGTTATTGCCACTTCTCACCCTCATATTTTTACCTTTTTCGATGATTTTGATGGAGATTTTTGCAAAGAAGAAATACTGGTCAGATTTATTCATTTTTGGGAAGTTCAAAATTTTAACAAAATCAACACAATCATACGTTTGAAAATGTTACTCCCGGACAAAGAGGTATGTTTATAAAGATTTCAAGTACTTTTCTCCTTATCTAGATTTTTTATTTCTATTTTCTCATTTCATTTTTATTATATTATATACAAAGTCAATATATGACACATTGTATTTGCCTTTTCTTTGATTTATTTTTTGATTAGTTATAAATATTATATTTTAGTTCTAAAATAACTAAATTCCAAATTCAATTTTTTTCTTTATCGAACAAAATATGTGTTCTTAAAACTATTTCCAATATATTTTTATGTTTTTATTTTAAAATAGATTATAGTTTTTTCTAATATATTATTCTATTTTTTAAAAACCACTACGTACCAGATATAAAATTCTATAGTCCAATATAGTATAAAGATTTATTTCGGCAAACAAAACTTTTTGGTTGGAACATATTTTGAAAACTAACTCAGTTTATAAGTAAAAAAAACATGGTTACTACCGTTAAATTTTTTTACAAAATCAACTATCATAAAAATGATATATGTTTTAAAGACGAAACAACAATAATGAAAAAATATAATCCACGTGATACGCGCGGACTAATACCTATTATTATATATTAAATGAGAATCACTAAGAGTAAAATTTGTTGAGGTGTTATCATCACATTCACTCTTATTAATTTTACTATTTAATTTAAATCAAAAATCTAAATTAATTATTGTATTAGACAAGCATCCTAATTAGATAACCTAATTATTTAATTGTACATAAGTTTTCAAATATTCAAAATATGGTATGAATCTAAAATTTGAAATTTAAAATTTGAAACTCATCATTTATTATTTGAAAAACAAACTAAATTATTTCATATAATTATGACCGATTAAAATATAGAAATTGTATCAATCTATTAAATATTTGTATATATTCGAAAATTCAATATCCTCACAATAAAAATTTAAATTGTAAAAAATAAAAATTATATCTCACATTTACTATTTTAATATCTTCTATTAATATCTCATATCTTATATATATATATATATATATATATATCGAAAGAGAATCATTGAGATATTAATAAAATATCATTTACTTAATAAAAATTTAAAATGTTAAATTTTTATGCACATGTATTCTTATAGTTAATATTTAAAGATGAAACTTAGTTTTACAAAAAATAACAAAAATATACAAAACTAACGGTTAAAAAATATATTACATAAATTTATAAATTTTAATATACAATCGTATCACAATATAGTTTAGATGCAATTTAATTATAAAATAGAAACGTAAATATATTATAAACTGAGAAACATAATGTAATAGTTTAAAATACATAAAACACAAATAAAACTCATCTTTATAATAAATATAATATAATACATATAATATTTTAATCAAATATAATAATTATTATAACATATTATATCCACATAAAATAAAAATATGGATAAATTATATGGTTTTAAAATATTTCTCAAGTTTATTAGAACTCACGCACAGTACTAGTTAATCTAAACAAAAATATTATTTGACAGAAAACCTAAATAAGAAAATAATTGAACATCCAATTTGCCTCTGAGATCATGCTACAAAGATATAAAATGCCATGAAAATCACATAAACCAATCTAAACTTTTAAAAATTAATATTGAAAAAGATCTTATCTAATACATAACATAGTCACTCAAGAAGTGAGCCTCCTAGTTAGATCTACTTGGTACCTGAAAGTTGCTCGATGTCTATATAAAACTATTACATCTTCAATCAAAAACCACTTATGTTTTTGATAACTCAGGCTTATCTTTCGCCACTTTCAAGCTCTTCTTGATCTTCAAGTTGGCCTTCCTCCTTGTTGTTAGATTCAGAATTTACAGTCTCATTGTTACCACTACTGTTCCCTCCACTTCCCTTGTGACCAAAGAACAATCCTGAAGAAGACAAGTCCTCTTCATCAAGATCCTCTTCTTTCTCCGCATTCTTATTATCCTTTGATCTTTCAGTTACAACGCCATCCATCCATTGCGGGCAGCGATGTGTCACCCCGAGATCTGCTTCAACCAGCGAGCCGTTTGTAACCTGATGAGCCCGCCTAATGCAAGAACATTCGGGCACAGGGTGAGTAAGAAAGCTAAAGGCTTTTGATGTTTTGGAAGATTCGATTAGACCCTGGAGTATGCTTCTCTTGAGAAGCTTCCTAACAGATGTTATCCAAGTGTCATTTGCCTCGTACATATGGTCTCGGATCTCTTCAAAAAGCATTGCAATTTTTTTCCTGCAATTATGATGAATATCAAGATTACTACTCTGGTCTAAACATGATATGAAATTCATTACATTACCTGTCTGGTCTAAATGTCTTAGCAGAAGCAGACTGATAAAGCCGGTGACCCATGACCAAACTAGCAAAACTCGGATGTCCTTTTCCATCGCGATCAAATCCCGGGATAAACACATCTGCTTCCACGCTCACAACATAATCAATTGCTTCCCACAACAACTTGTGAGCATTAGTTCTCAACTCAATAACTGTGCTTTCGGGCTCATTGTCACTCTCAGCTACCCAACCCCACCAACCTTCAATGTTGTAGTACTTTGGTCTGGCCGGTGGAGGCGGGAGCGGTTGAGGCCTTTGTCTTGTGCTCTTCAATGGATCATGTTTTGTTTCTTCGTCAACCGAAGGAGCTGACATTGT